>JXSR01S044113.1:108549-124194 GCA_000969725.1 Ophiothrix spiculata | reverse complement strand
ATCTTGGATTGCTGGATAATGACATGGGGAATGTCTTGAGTCACGTGTACAGCACATGGTAGAAATCTTGGATTGCTGGATAATGACATAGAATGACTTGAGTCACATGTACAGCACATGATAGGAATCTTGGATTGCTGGATAATGACATGGGGATTGTCTTGACTCACATGTACAGCACATGATAGAAATCTTGGATTGCTGGATAATGGCATGGGGAATGTCTTGAGTCACATGTACAGCACATGATATGAATCTTGGATTTCTAAATAATGACATGGGGAATGTCTTGAGTCACATGTACAGCACATGATAGAAATCGTGGTTTGCTGAATAATGACATAGGGAATGTGTTAAGTCACATGTACAGCACATGATAGGAATCTTGGATTTTTAAATAATGACATGGGGAATGTCTTGAGTCACATGTACAGCACATGATAGGAATCATGGATTTCTAAATAATGACATGGGGAATGTCTTGAGTCACATGTACAGCACATGATAGGAATCATGGATTTCTGGATAATGATATAGAGTATTTTTGAATCACATGTATATCAAATCTCCAGTTTTCATTTGTTTTATGAAAAAGCAACATACCTAATCAAAAATACACAAATACCCTAACCTTACAAGGATTAACATAAACCCAATCAAAGATGTCAAAATACTGCCCCATAGATTTACTTGTGTAAACTTCATCAGATGTGCCTTTTCAACTTATTTTCACACACACACAAAAATACAGATGTGACTCTGTTTTTGAAAAAAAATTATAGTAGCCAGAATAAAATTATCATTTCATAAAGAAGATAAAAATAATAACTGCAATCAAGGAACCGCCATACATACTAATATATTATTAATCAAAGTGACGTAAAATATGAACGTGCTATATCATATTACATGGTGAGCATGTATTATACAAACATTGTCATATATTAAGTGTTAGTTCTGTATGCATGGCATTTACAACACGGCAGAGCACCGACGATATAATTTCATGAGCAATCTTTCATTGTGAAACAAGATTATTACACTGGTAATAAGTATTGTGTCAGATATATAGAGTGACATTTAAGAGTTATCTCGACGACATGCATATATAGATAAAATATTTACGATGGAATAAGTAAATCAACAAAATGACACGACATACAAGAGATACAGGTTTACACGCAGCTGTCATAGGCTTGTAATTCACTCTTTGGCATGGTATAAAATGAAATATTTTTATATGCCTATTGTAGTAATATGGTATAATTCCATTCCATTTTTTGCAATTGACTTCTTTTCTATGTCTTATAATGCACGTTGAAAAGTAGCGTAAATGGGCACTCTGCGTGATCATCAATATTATCACGTTATGCGCAGGTTACGTTGTAACGTCACCTGCGCACAATGTAGTAAATAATATGGTCTATATATTGTGCAGAATGACCATATTTACTGTACTTTTTGGCATACATTTATGAGAATAGTAGGATATAGAAAAATGGGACCAAGCATATTTTAGGTCCAACCTAAAATTTTCAGGTCAGGATTTAGGTTGAGTGTTAGGAATATGGTCAAGTTAAGGGAAGGATTAAGGTCAGGTTAGAACATAAGGCTTATGTTTTGGTGTTAAAATTTAGATTTATTTTTCTGGTTAAGTTTTTGATGGGACATATAAAGAGTAGCCTACCTTTTTCTGTAAAATATAAAACAAATATCTGTATCTTGTAATGGCTGCTCATTTGAGTTTGGTAGCAAACAATGGTTCCCCTAAAAGGAAGGGTTGCGAACTCCTTTTGGTAGCACACAATGTTCCCCCCAAAAGTAGGAGTTTGCAACCCCTTTATTGAGAAGAGCAGAGGGCTGGGATCATGGTTGTTTTCATATTTGAATATAAAGCTTGCCAAATATGTTAAAAGTACTAAAAAATGTTTATTTAGGACTGTCACTAGAAGGGGCTATTTAAATCTAGGACTGTTACTAAAAAAAATTAACCAAAATGGGATCACAACCAAAAAATCAAAGAAACTGCTTTAGCAGCAACATACTTATTTATTTTCTGATTTAAGAATTCTTGATAAAAAAATTAAACATGTAGCCATATGGTTGAAAATAACATTCACCATAGGGGATCTGAGCTCCTACGCACAATGACGGATGCAATGACATATCTTTGAATAGCTTGCTCATTAATTCAAAAGTTTTTCTCTTTTATTGCAAGGCCATGTAAAATTTCACAAGTGCTCTTTTGTTTTGGATTAAATTGATATTTAGAGACATGTGCCTAGGGTATTTTTCTCATCTCAAACTGGTTTTGAAAATAAAATATACATTCTGGCATTTTAATCTAAAAAGAGGCATATTACGTCAAACTTGTTATTTCACAACATCATATATGCATGATAATAACAAGCTGGTGATGTATAATTTAAAAGGGATACAACATCATAGAAAGAGTGAACTACAAGATTTGGTTAATAGAGACAGCTCAAAAGAAATAACATAAGTGTTGTAGGGTCAGGGGTTAAAGTGTTTCTAGAATGTTAGTACTCACACAGCGATGATGGAAGCATATCCTTTAGAATGGACCTGCTTGATGCTACACAGGTGTTTTGAACTCAGCGCCTTGCCAAAATTGGGGTCCCTGATCTCCATAACAATACTGTGACAGAGGGAGTAACACAAGAAAGGGCAATTCCACGTCACCTACATAGTCTGCAGAATTCTGCTACCTAACATATTTGTTTTTGTTACTTCAAACAACAGAGTGCACAATCAACACAGAGATATATGTACATACAACTACAAGACTGAAGTATAAAATGTGACATGCACATCAAAACGAGGACAATTTTGTGTTTGTTTTCATAAGTTCAATATATCACACCATTTCACATTAGCTTCTAGGGTATGGTTACTACAAAAATCAATGACTACAGGACCTATATCACAAAAACAAAACTGGGTTGGACTTAGTTCTTTGAGGATTGTCTGTAAATTAAAATAGGATTCTTTGATAGAGGGGCATCAAATTTTTTACACAAAACATGGATATTCTCATTTCGGTAATCTGAATGAGTGCAGATCCAGATGCATGCGCATCTCCAAAAGCCGCTTTGCAGTAGACTGTGGCTACACAGACGTCAGATCCAGATCTGCTGTACTGTTCTCTGCGTACATGCGTTTGTGTAAACGGTCTACAGAGATCCGGATCTGGATCTCGGAGATGCACATACATCTGGATCTGCACTCCGTGTAGATTACCCCAATATCAACAGACATTTTGGGGTTTCTCATTATCAACAAAAACTTGATGTGTGGTGGTCATCATACACAAGAAACATGTATGTGGAGAGGAACTTGGCAAAGGCAACTAAGTTGATTAATAAACAATCATGATATTTTAAACAAAACTGTGGGTAGAAAAACAATTAAAAATATTTTAAAGGAACAATGAAGAACTTTTTTAAGCTTTTAAGGAACAATAAATAATAAAAAGCCATGTAAATGTGTTGATAAGATTAAGCAAGGGTTTAGCGAACACATATTCCAAAGCACATATTATATTTGAGCCGAGAATTGTTCAGGAATGTAAGCACACCACACATACATATAAATAGCATAACTTGAGATATTTTCTTCAATAACTGGACACAAGTATCATGATTCCAACATTTCCAAGGCCTTTGATGCTGTAAATCACTCTTTGATGCAAACTTTTTTTAGAACACGAACAAGTATGTATTCAACTAGTCTTTTCTTCCAAATTGCAAGAATCTTGATTCCAGCTTGTCCAAAGCCTTTGATACTGTAGATCAATCCTCGATATCAACTTATTTATTGAACAAGTATGCACTTTGCTCTGTGTAGTTTTAAAAGCAAAAGTGACAGTACTTATGATCAAAATACTCAATCTGATGCCATTCAGTGCAGATAAATCGTTGTAATGATAAATTCCTCATAAACTTTCATTTTGATGTAAATTTCAATTTACAAATTTACAATAATATATACAGACCATAATGTGGAATTGCCCTATAGTGTACTCACAGTATAACGTATGGCAGATCCAATCAACATATTCTAACTACTTCAAATATGGTTCAGATCTTTTTCTAAGAATTAACACTAACAGATGTTGTCATTCTAAAGAATTAAAGCGGAAATGTGCAGCAGCTACTAGAGCAATATGATGATAGCGTGAAATGACAGAAAGTCCTAAGCTATTATGTACAATCTACGTATGTACAAAATCTTGAATACACACCTTCCGTTATCTCTTCCGACACCCCAGACTCGGATACTGCATACGTGTTGCGAGTTAAGGACTGTGTTGTCGTTTGGATCGGTTAGTTTCAAGTATTCGTCTTCCAGTACCATGTACATATCTTTACCCTATAATGGGTGCGACAAGAAAACAAACAAAACAGATGTGTGAAAGTGTGAATAATCAGTGCTTTGAAACAACTCATTTATCTTTTAAGATATTTTTAAAAGTTACCTTTTGAGTCATATGATTTGGTCTGCTTTACCTCACTTTCTGAAAAAAAACCCTTATGGATCCAAGATGAAATATTACGTTAGTAACAAATTTTGTTGAGCAACTTCAACACTAAAAATGTTTACTCTCGCTGAGAGTGAACGTCACTCCTTTTTGAGTGAATATTTAGTAGAACGAGTAAAATTGTGGAATATTCACTCGAAAAGGAGTGACGTTCACTCTCAGCGAGTGAATGTCCACTCTTTAAAGAGTTAAATGGAAGACAATACATTTTCGAGTTGTGTTCACTCTCACTCTATTTTCACTCTTTTTGGAGTTAAAGTTCAGTCATTTCTCTCTTTTTCGAGTGGATTGACTGGCACATTTAGCTGTTTTTGAGTAGTTTTCACTCTTTTTCGAATCACTCGTTTTTTCACTCTTTTTACATTTAGAGAGTACACTGGAGGTTTTAACTAGAAAGGTTTTGTGTGTTTAATTTTCAAATGAGATTCAATAAGTTACTAATCATGAAAAATTAAACCCTCTAATATGTCCTATAGACATTTTCATGGATTTGAAATGTCACTTAATTATCAAACAACATGTCCAAAGGTTGTATCTGATAGCGTTTACTAGCTACACATACATCATTGCAGGCTTGTACGGCAGTCAATTCCTTCTCTCGTGCCTATATTTGATTCTCTAAAGATAAAACATGTAGCACTTGAGCATACAAGACAGACGGTTACTGACGTCATCTCGCATCTCACTTACATTGTGTGAATAACATAAAGGGCTAATTTTCCTCACATTCACCATTGATTTAAATCAAATACAACACAGAAAAACTAAAGAATGCAATGGCAAGAATGCATGTTTGTTATATATAAAAGTAAACAAAATGGGCCATAAAAGCCACATTATGAGAGGGAATTATTTCACGCGGGATGTCGTTTAGCTACTTTATTTTGTTTAATGTGCCATCAGAATAATAATGTATGTTTCCATCTTTAAGCGCTATAGCAGGTGATTACGGCTTAAATTACACTCGACCCTGGGTAACTCTCCATTAATTTTGCTTAAAGAAAACTTTCAGTTATACAATCTATTCAAATTGTGTTCTATAAAGATCACATCTATATGTAACTGAACGACGAAAAGGTTTTCTTGTTGACATGAAAAGTTATGAGACATAAAGCACTAAAATTGAAAAAATAGACTGATAATTATGCAATGTTAAGGTTCAGTGTTAAAAATCATTCTTTGAAATTTAAATCATTGAACTTCATCTAATGGTTTCAAAAAAATCTTGAAAAAGCATAAATCCAGTGATATTTATACACACATGTGTTTTTAAAATGAGCTCTGAGCATGAGTACTGTAAAGCATGAACATTTCGCTAGCATTTTAATTTCGCTAGTATCACAATTCGCTAAATTAAAATGCTGCTAAAATGACTGTTAACATAGCATTAAATAACAAGATGATTCAAATTAGTGAAATTAAAATGCACCCAAAAAGCTGGGACTATAAAAGGTTTTATAGAACCAGCAAAAAGTGAGGGTTTCCAAATTCGCTAAATTTTAATGCCATGAAATTAAAGTGCTTTACAGTATTTTACCTCTTACTAGTTGGTCTTCTCTGTATGAATCTTTCTCTGGGTAATGCGGCGACTGTGAGTTTTGTCACTTTATCAATACATGATTGTGATATGATCAAGGGGAATGAATCACAAGTCAGAAATATTGATTTTGAAATCAAGAGCAAAAATGAATAAGAGAGAAATTTTTGATGAAAATATGCATCTGAGCTTTTAAAAAAACACAATTTTTGATCAATTTCTGTAGTTTGAGCTAAAATGTTGTATCT
Source organism: Ophiothrix spiculata (assembly GCA_000969725.1). NCBI lineage: Eukaryota > Metazoa > Echinodermata > Ophiuroidea > Amphilepidida > Ophiotrichidae > Ophiothrix > Ophiothrix spiculata. The sequence goes on along the minus strand of JXSR01S044113.1, from coordinate 117,848 downwards.
TTCTTCAAAATGGGGGTCTAAAAACTGAACCATACTGAAAATGCGGATCTGATGATTTGTTTTTCATTGTTTTTAAAGTTCAGAAACTTGTTATATCTTTGGAACCAGATGACCAATTCAGATGGGATTTGGATCAAAATGTATTTATAGTGCACAATTAGGTTATATTGAAGAAAATGCCAATTGAAAAAATACCGAAATGCGACTCATTTCCCTTGATCGTGTCATGTATTCATATTCTACATCGCACAAAATGTCAGTTAATACGGCATTTCATCAATATTGCCTCATCAGAATTTCAACAATACTGCATAAACAATCCCAGGCAAGCGATTGACAGCTAAACTTGGCTGCTCCGACAACACTCCACGTAAAGGTTAATTTATACCCTGGGCTTGTGTCTACTACCTGAACACAAATATTGTTAAACACCCTTCATGAAACCTGCATAGTAATTAAGGACCTTCACCTTGAGCTAAGAGACAATTCACACAGAGCTGACATGTAATACTGCAGGGTTTAGAATCTTTCTTTCAGGTATGTCAGCCTTGAATATGGATGCAAATTCAAGTAAAGATATTGGAATTTTCATCTCAAGTGAGATATTTTGATTGAAGGATCTTTCCTTTCCTGCACTTGTAGATATAGATGTAGATGGGAGTTAACTGATCAATGGAGTGATATAACTGATTTAGTTATCAACTTCAAGATAACTAAGCATTTTCCTCCGGGAAGCAGTTGCTTATGACGATAAGATAACAATTTGTTTTAATATATCAAATATTCAAAACAATTGTATGCACCTATTTTGCACACATGCAATGAATGCGTGGTTTATGTTTGGTCAATCACACACTGCATGTCTGCGTTACATATACGCAAACAATTATGCAGATGCAGATGTGCTGTCAAAGTTATCAAACTTTATTGAAAAATGCCTGTTTTTTGTCATTTTTCTTTAAAAGTAAAGTAGTGACTATTTTTTAAAATCAGTATTCTGAAGTACATCAAAAAAGCTTTGAAATATTGAACATAAATAAATCAATGGTGCATTTACTTTTTTACAAACACATAATAATCAACTTTTCTGAGTTTCCCTATACTTTGTGCGGTAAAACAGGGACCAGTAAATGGGAGGTTGATTTCAAACTGGAATATAACTATGATTTGTCAATATGTATAGAAATTTCAAAACAGATCTTGTGACTGATTAAGGAGATGGGAGTAATTCATCTCTCCACATATTCCCACATTATCTGATGTCATTTTTACAATACCAGTTTGAAAGTAGTTTTATGTTTGTATTGACAGCTAAACTACTCTTGCAAGAAAAATGGGTCTGAATCAAAAGAAATTTAAATAAAATTTTAAATTGACCACCGTGAAAAAAAACATCGCGTAAATCTTCACTTGACGCAGAAGCAGCGTGTGCATTTTGTTCCACGCGCAAAACGTGTCTGCGTTTCAAGTAGCATGTAGTGCGACTTGCTCTGATCAAAGTACACCAATTTTACCGCTAATCCGTTGCGAAGACTCTCAAAGTGTGGCACACAAAGCCGTAAAATTGCGGAGGTACAATTACTCACCCTCCATGAGCGACAATCCAAGATGGCTGCCATTCCATAGGATTTACATGGCGGTGAAATCAAAATGGCGGCGAGTTCCGGTTCACTTTTTAAAATTCCTTGGTATATCCAGGTTAAAGCAAGTTGCACTAAACACTGCTGAACATGCAGACATGGTTTGCGCATGAAATAAAATGCACATGCTGTCTATGTGTCAAGTGACGATTTTCGCGTTCTGTCAAGCAATCAGGCCTGTATCCAAACAAATCTGTGGAGGTACAATAAATCTGCTCCATGAGCAACAACAAGATGATGGCAGGCACTGCTTCTACTTTTTAATGTCTTTGTTTAAATCAGGCATTTCAACTCAACTCAAGGTGACCTTAAAGCTGGTTTCAGACTTGCCTGTCGTGTAGTCCTAGGACATTGGACATTGTCACACCTCGAAAATTTTGCTTGCTGTACGACAAGCCGTTATATCGATTACCCTGTCGTGATGGTCGCAATGACACAATATTTTGAGTTGGAATAAATTCAACTTTTCTTACGACAGACCATTTGCGGCAATATGCAAATGTGTTGTGCTACATTGCAACAACTCAAAATTACAAATGTTTGATCGTCTGCTGCAACGTCTTGTGCTGCAACAACAGCTACTCTGAAACCACCTTTCTTGGTGTAATCCTTACCTCTCCCCATATTCCTGCTGTATCTCTGATGTCATTCTTACGATATGACAGTTGCCTGATACAGTTGTTGACGGCTAAACTACTCTTGCCGGGTGACAGGTCTGAATCGTCCATCTCAACCCAACCCAGGGAACGCACGTGGAACCGGATGCCATGAGACTGAAAAAGGACAAAACATTAACAATATATTATACATCAATTTTTTAATGAAAGATGTTCTTGTGCATTGTTTAAGCCTTAAAGTATCATCAAGCATTTTACACTGTATGTGTGGTCTGATCCATAGGACCTTCGTATTTTTGGTGATACTATCCACAATACAAATCCACCATCACAATATAATTCATCCAATGACTACTAGAAAAACCCAGAGTTCTAGATACCCCACTGATCTCACCCATAACTGACTTTCTTGATCATTGGACTCGGTAGTTATATGCCTCTCGGGATGCCTCTATATTGGTTTGTGTCTTCAAAAAAAACAAGGGTTCTACGAATCAAACTACTGTCTGTGTTGTGTTCCATTACACCATGTAATACGGTAAAATTAATCATTTTGATTTTGATTGACATATTGTTCGTCATTTCATGGACAAACTATAAGGTATTTCGGATGCATTTTTGTGTAACAAGTGATACATTTATTTCCCCTATTTGTTCCAGGCAATACAAACAATATTGGGTTGAGTTCTTGTCACATAAGGCTACTTGGTTACTCTTGTGACACAAACCTAAAGTATTAAAAAGTTTCTCATGTTCCATGACCAAACAAGGGAAAACTAATAGCATTACACCAACAAACAGGGGGGAACTGATAGAATTACATTTACAGCAAGTGTTTGACAACATTATCTTAGATTTCTAGATAAGGACATGTAATAATCAAGTAATTCATTTTGTAGCCACATTGTAGCCAGTGGTTTTATCAAATTAGCTCTACTAAAGAAAGCAGAAACCACACAGCATTAATGACTACCAAATTTGACTTGGCTTGAAAGGGATTGGCCTAGATTCTTCCCACTCATTTTTTACCTACATATTTTTTTATATTACTTGAATCGATAGAACATGTTTATACTTAGTAATATAACCTACAAGTGGTGTGAAAACAGTGTTTCTAGTTTGAAAACTTAAAAAGATCTTGTTTCTACACCTGTGATGGGCAAACAAATTATTTTTAATGAAATTGTTTCTCTTTTCTTATGTATTAAATTATCTCCTGAAGCTTTGTTTGATCTTTTATTTGGTAAATCCATCTTGAGGTACAAACTTAGGATTTAGGAAACACAGGAAAGTTACACCACCATCAAAGAATGATAATATATTGCAAATTAATTCTCTCTCAATTTGAGCCATTTGTGTGTAAATTTTTGCACTTTTTTGGATATTACTATACTTTTTACTTTCTTTACTATGCTTTATTTAGAGCATTTCCATAAGTTTCTAATTCTAGGTGGAATCTAGGTTAGTCCCTTTAAATGACTAAATGAAAAGACTAGTAAAAATCTAGTATGATTATTGCTCAACAATGCTACTTTTTGAAATATTAATAATCAATTACTGATCAAATATTTCTTAAATCTGACTTTGCTTTCTATCTTTCTTCCTTTGTATTTTAATATGCAATAACAATTGAATGCTTAAAAGCAACTTATGTTAACAAATGTACCTTTATGAGAAAAACCTTGAGAAAAAGAGGAAAATGTCTACTATTGCATGTGTAAATAAAATGCTGAGCAGACAATATGGCACCGGTAATGAAAGACAAAATTGTCTGTGATAAGTCGTCTGCAAAAATCGTCTGCGTATAGATCAAATCACAGGATGCGACTCACGAGTGGCATGTGTTACAGACAGGAAGTTCTTCAACAAGAAGGGAGGAGTTTGGAAAAAGTAACTCTTGTGATTGAAAAAATTGATCTTGAAAATTGATTTAATTTCCTTGGTGGATCACTTCAAAAAATCTGGATATTTTTTTTTTCACAGATGAACATGAGAGAAAACATTAGGCTTTAAAAATAAAAGGAATTTTGAATATGAATTTATTTTTATTTGATCCAAATTTAAGGGGCATTTCATTAATTTAGTGGGGTAGGATGGGAAATTATACTCAGTGTAAATGTGGTTATAGGTGTGTGGCACAAAATGGTTAGAAAAACATCTGATATATCAATGGCATCTTTTAAGATACAGTATGTTTTTGAATAGGTCCTTTTTTCAGAATTTGGGATAAAAATATAAAACATTTGGTACAAAAGTGCACAAATATATTAATTCTATGCATAAATTTGACTAAAATCGGACGAATGGTATTAGACAGGCCCCGTTTCTTTAAATGTTTGACTGTTTTTTATGGTATACTTACTCAGACTAAAGCAAAATACCTTCAAGAAATTATAGATAAGAATTTAAGCTAGCTGCTGGGTAGGTGATGATGGGGACAAGAATAAAAGAAGGTCACAAGAAAAAGAAACAATCAGGAAAAAAGAGGAAAAAGACAACAATGTAATGAATTACCATCTAGTCAACTCCGTCATACTGCAGAAATGGACTTTAATGGAGGCCCTGCTTTATATATATCAAGTCGCAAACATAAACACTGCTCACAAAAGCAATTCAATCTACATTTGACATAATTTTCATATTTTTTATATATATCAAGTCGCAAACATAAACACTGCTTACAAAAGCAATTCAATCTACATTTGACATAATTTTCATGTTTCGCCAGACACTTTGCCTCTTGGAAGAAAAACTGACGCAGACATTATGTGCATACAGACCAGTGTTTAACTAGAAAAATAGATCACTAGGCATTCATAAAAGGAAAAAGAAAACCTCTGGCACGCAGTCAATGCATGCATTCATTGACCATCGACAAACTCGTATATAGTAACGTGCGCTACGTCTAGGCTATGTCGAAGTCAGACACATATTGCCTAAGGGGACAACTGCTGTATCTTTGCGACAGATCTTAAAACAGCTTGAGCCTCAGTACCTCTAGAAGAGAAGTTGTAAAATTGTTGGAACTGTCTAACTTGAGGCAAATGAAACCATCATCTGAATTCTAATGGGTATTTGTGCTGGTATGTTGGATTACGTAAGAGTTTTGTAACAGTGCTACAAATCATACAATGATAAATGAATCATTTTGTAGTTCATATCTCAAGGCTAGCAAAATGGCAAAATCAGGGCTTATATTCATGAAAGGCTGCTAACCCTAGTTAACAACTAAAAACTTTTGTTAAAGTGGCAGATAAACAATAGGTTAGTTGCCAACAAGAGAAAGCAGCAGAAACCCCTCAGTTTGGTGGGTCAAGGTATTTTGCGAGTTGCGAGTTGCGAGTTGAGAGTTGCGAGTTGCGAGTGCGAGTGCGAGTTGCGAGTTGCAAGTTGCGAGTTGAATCTGCGAGTTGCGAGTTGAGAGTTAAATATTGCGAGTTGCGAGTTGAGAGTTGCGAGTTGATTCTGCGAGTTGCGAGTTGCGAGTTAAATATTGCGAGTTGCGAGTTGATTCTGCGAGTTGCGAGTTGCGAGTTAAATATTGCGAGTTGCGAGTTGAAATCTGCGAGTTGGAATTTGCGAGTTAAAAAGTGCGAGTTGCGAGTTATTTACTACTGCGAGTTAGAATCTGCGAGTTGATACTGCGAGTTACGAGTTGACCTTTGCGAGTTAAGTTGCATATACTATTAACATATTATACATTATTGATAACTCTGGACTGGGTTGTAGGGCATGGTAAAATTGGATGAATATTGATATTGGACATAGGACATTCAAGTTGACAAAACAAACTTCAAGTTACTGTGCCCCAAATGACAATATATTGCCCTCAAGATAAAAACAAACTAGATTTTCTGTGCCACAGACAACAATATATCATCCTCAACATAAAAACAAACTAGAGTTACTGTGTCCCAGACAACAATATATCAAAAGAAGTTAAAAACAAACTAGACTTACTGTGCCCCAGACAACAATATATCACCCTCAACATAAAAACAAACTAGAGTTAATGAGCTACAGATAGCAATACATCAAACTCAACATAAAACAAACTAGAGTTAATGTGCCACAGACAACAATATATCAAACTCAACATAAAAACAAATTATAGTTACTGTGCCACAGACAGCAATATATTAAACCCAACATAAAACAAACTAGAGTAAGGGTGCCCCAGTATATCACCTTCAAGTTAAAAACAATCTTTTTTAATCAAATGCTGAGTTGAACAATAGTCCATGAGGAGTGAAAATAAAATCGAAAACTAGCATAGGGAGTGTTGAACTATGATATATAGATGTCCCCATGGCCTAATCAATGGTTCAAAGCAAGAAGGGAGACTGGAGACCATGCAGGGACAGAGCCTATATGCATCCTGCACTTAAAGAACACCATTTTCAGTGATGTCCCCAACTTTATTATCTGACAAGCTGATCCAGATATGAACTGCTGTGTGGATGAAAGTACGGCCAGTGTAAACCGTTCCCGAGACTGGTACTGCTAGAGCATGGCTAGGCATTGACTCACAATGCTCTCAGGTCCATAGGGCATGTACTAGTGTGCATTTTGTACCGGACTGTGAGTGAAGCGAGGAGATGTTAAAATTAGATCTAGCTTCGTCACTGTCTACACCAATCAAGTCTACCAGTGACAGTGTTGTAGGGCTTGCACTCATCCATAAAAGTAAGGCATACTCCATCACACTTCGCACTTGTGCCTTGTAGACATTTGCTGACAAATCTCTGTAGGGCATTTAGTTTCTGACCAGTCCTTGATGCAATATTTGAGACATGTGTTGTCCAAGTCAGTTTACTGTTGATGGAGATATGCCAAGGAACTCCAGCTCATTGGTTTCTGCCAAGGAAATGCTACCAAACAAAGTTCAAGCCTGATTGGGATTCTTTTCATAAAGAAAGATAAAGTCATGGTTTTACCAAGTGTCTCAAATGTCTCGTGCCACATGTCTGCCCAGATTCTCATCTTCTCCAAGTCTCTGTTTAGGCTAGCTGTAATTGGCTTTGGGTCATTAGTGTATTTAATTTCACAAAACAAAATTGAGTCATCTGCGTATAGATAGAGTTAGTTTTCGCACTGTTCACTCAAATCATCTATGAAAACTGAGAAAAAGGAGAGGGCCTAAGATTGATCCCTAGGCCCTGTGGAACCGATGCATTGATTGGAGAAGTACTAGGCGACAAACCAGATATTAAGATAACTTTAATAGATCGATCTGTCAAGTAGCTTCTAATCCAGCTTAGTAGTCTTCCATGCACTCCTTCTGCAGTAAGTATGGAGAGAGGAGAGGTCATTATGTCATACCTTGCCAAAGGCACCTTTGATGTCATTCCATGTGTCCAAGGAGTCGGAAAGATATCAGCTGTGCTGTGATGTGGTCTGAACCCAAACTGCATTTCTGAAAAGAAACCATTTCACAGAAAGTACTTCTGAAGCTGTGTGTTTATGGCCGCTTCAATAGCTTTACTGATGATGCAGAAAAATGAGATGAGACGATACATGGTTGCATCAGACTTTCAACCTCTCGTGTGGACGGGGATGACACTTCCTGTTTTCCATTTTTTTTTGGATATACTCCATGGTTAACTGAATCAGCTAAGTGAGAGGTCTTGGCCAGTCGCTTTATCGGGCTGCAGGTTTTGCAAAAGTCTCCTTACATCTTTGACTTTGAAGACAATCCTTTCAATTGTGCAGCTCCCTGCTGGTCCGGGGTTGTGTATGCCGTAAGAAGCGACTAAAAATGGTAATTCAGTGTTGAAGAAAACAATGTTGGCAGAACTCAGACGATCTCAGACGACTCAGAATGGAGTTGTACATCGCCTGGAGAAAGTGTTGAAAGAACCAGTGTTTAAGAAAACAATGCTGGAATGAGTGATATTGAAGAGACTTTTATTGAAAAACTACACATTTAAAAATCTACTTTTGAAAGAACACATTATAAAAGAACATACATTGGAAGGGCTATTAGTGACCATGTTAGTGACGAAGCTAATATTCATTGTTGGAATGACTAATATTGATGAAACTGTTGTTTTTGAAACAAATTCTACAAATTCTAATCGACTGTATAGACTATGTACAATAATTGCACATATCTGAAGAGACTATTATTAAAAGAACAAATATTTAAAAATGTACTGGTGAAAGAACTCATGATAAAGGAACAGACCAGACAAAGGAAGGACTATTAGTGACAAAGTTAATATTGAATGCACAGATATTGTGACACTAAATTGTAAAACCTTATTAACCTCATCTCGCCTTAGCTTCAGTTCAATTGTGCAAGTTGTTGAGGTTGGACAGTCTGGGCCATGGGCAGTAGTCTGGTCTGCATCGTCGAGCAAATGTCTGGCAGAGTTTCTGCGCCTTTTCTTTTGCTGATGTCGAGAAAATAAAGCTAGAGGGCAAATTTGATTTTTTTTTCTTATTCTGGTCACAGGGGTTTTATTATTATTACTTAAAAAACTTTTATTTTTGTATTTTTCACTTGAAATTTGTTTTTAACTTCAGGGTGGTATATTGTTGTCTGTGGGACAGGAACTCTAGTTTGTTTTTATCTTGAGGGTGATATATTGTTTTCTGGGGCAACAGTTACTCTATTTTGTTTTGTCTGTGGCACAGTGGTTTTATAGTTTCTTCTTGCTTAGGGTGATATCTTGTCTTCATGGGCATAGTAACTCTAGTTTGTTTTGTTAACTTGTATGTCCAATGTCCAATATGAATATCTAACCAATTTCACGGCGCTCCACAACCTGCAATTATGCCAATATGTTACAAGTCCAGACTTATCAATGGAAAAATGTTGTATGATATGTTAATAGTATATGCAACTTAACTCGCAAAGGCCAACTCGCAACTCACAGTATCAACTCGCAGATTTTAACTCGCAGTGGTAAATAACTCGCAACTCGCACTTTTTAACTCGCAAATTCCAACTCGCAGTTTTCAACTCGCAACTCCCAATATTTAACTCGCAACTCGCAACTCGCAAAATCAACTCGCAGATTCCAACTCGCAACTCGCA
>JXSR01S044113.1:83043-98486 GCA_000969725.1 Ophiothrix spiculata | reverse complement strand
GACTCAAAATTTTGGGAATTTGGTATATGGATGGGTCTCTTTTTCTTAAATATTGGTATATACATGGGTGGTACTTCAAATTTCCCAGCGGCACTCCCCTACCAAAACCAAAATTGAGTACCTCCCCCCCCCCCGGGCTTTCAATAAACCAGGATGCAAATTTCCCTACTTCTATAGAAATGCATGCCATAGAATTTGACTTCAATTTGGTGAATATCAGAATAGATTTCACAAAACCACTAACATTTATTTCAGTCAGTATCATCATGTAAGGATCATAAAGATCCCGATTCTGAATTTTTGATATTGTCTATTCCGATTCAAATAACGAAAATGACAGTTATTTTGGAGATGAGGCCTAAGCAAGATTAGTGAGTCATGGGTTTTCTCTCCAAACAATCTCTGACTTGAAACTTTGGAGTGCGGTTTTGTTAATAACGATTCATGTCCATGTTAATATGAATATGATCCGTCGTGATTAGAAATGACTTTGCATATTGCAAGACTCTTGTTGGTTTAAGATTCAGATATATGAGCAAAGCTTACAATCATGATAATACTGGGTTTGACTGCTGAAATGATTATGGAAATAACATGATTTTTTTTATATGACAAGCTAGAATGTATGCTTCAACATAAATCCTAGTAGATATGGTACAAACATTCTTCAGTTTCTGCAATATATTAAGATCTTTAAAAATAGCCATTTATCAAAAATATTTCATTATCTCTTAGCAAAAAAAAAAAAAAAAAAAAAAAGAGGTCAGAAATAAAGTGGCACTTTATAGTTTTAAAATGCAAAGTAAGTTTTCTTTCATAAAATCTTAATAGAATATGTTTTCCACTGACAATGACATATTTAACCTATTCAGAATACTTATGTTGCATTAACCTACATTTATATTAGCTTTAGTAATCAACTTTGAAATAATTCCAGACAGTGCTTGACACACTTTCAATGCCTCATTGATTAAATTGAGGACCGTTTCTCAAATCACTGGGCCCACATCAATTTGAAACTCTCTGAGACCAAAAAAGCCAGATGGTAAGACAAGCTGAATTACACAATGCTAAACTGTCATTGCTATATCACAGTATAGTGTAATTAGAAAATTTGAGGGTTGAGAGCCAGAAGGCCGTATCTGCTGGAAGAAAAAAGAGCCACAATGCTGTATTTTCACCTTTGTTGCACATGCAAATACGGTCTTTTCCCTTTTTTTTTTCTTCCTGCAGATACGGCCTTCTGGCACTCAACCCTCAAAATGTTTAAGACGTTAAGGTTTGTATCCATGGCTCCATTCTATTAATATTATGTTTGTTTTTAAAATGTTAAAATCTTGAAATTTAACATTAGAATCTGAAAATGGAATTTTAACTTGATGTCCTGTACTAATAACACTAATATACTATTTGAAAAAAGATTTTAGTTGCAACTGTAAATTTGATCAAAAAATGTTAAGTTTGAAATTTACCAATTTAGATTTTAACTGTATTTTGTATTTACAAATTGGAAAACAAAATTGTATAGGCTTCCTAATTAAAAAGGGGATTTTTTTTTAAAAGTTTGAAACACTATTTTGAGATATTTATCAAGAGTATTATTGATATTATATTTAATCTTGCAAAACACTGGTAAACAAAACAGACAAATATGTACTGTATTATAGTCTGAGTTACATCATGAAACCCATGCTATGGCTGCAAGCTTATGAAGAACATGGCTTAATATTGAAACAATCAGTAGCAAGGCATTTAACGACAACATTTGGATTAATTTGCGTGCATCTTCCAACACCTGCCCGCCACAGGGTCCATCCAAAATTGTCTGTGTGTAAGGAAATCTATCTGATCGCACTCAAAGATGCACCTTTAGAATAAGCCTGCACAATGATTGTGGAAAGTAAACATCATGGGGTGTTCATTTTGAACAAATTTGAATTTGGAAATTGAGGTTTCCCATCAGCATAATAATATCAATTTTGATTGCCTTTGTTTTTTGAAGTGCTTGCTATTTAGTAAGTTGATAAGGCTTGTAAGTGATATGCATTTTATTTTACATCTTAATTTACTCACTTAATTATGTTTAAATATTAGGAAGATAATGGTACAAACAACTTCCAGGCATTCTTGTAACGTACCAATAACCTGCTTGATATATGAGAACCTGTGTTGAGAGTACAAAGACTAATACCCCGTTCACACTAGCTAAAAAGTCATTGGTAGTCGTAATCGATTTCATTTCCTATTGAAGCAGAAGATTAGCATAAATTAACTTGAGTTTGGAGCATTCTCACACATATTTGCATGCAGCGATTCATCAAAATCGCTTTCAGTTTGTATCGCAGGAAGTGCAGTGGTAATGGGTCACAAGTCAATAGGTTAATTCGAATTATGACGACGTGTTGCATCATACAAACTATGACATCCAACCACTTTGGAACTATGACTTCTGATGACTGAATCTGTTCACACTTAAACCAAAATTGAAATCGATGGCAACCTTAGTGAAACTGATTACAACTACAACTACCAGGTGACTGTTTAGCTAGTGTGAACAGGGTTTAAAACTGTCGGAAAAGACAGAAAGCAAAGTCATAGAAACTGCCTGAAATCAAAACAACTGTCTGGAATAAACATTTCAGTACCTACAAGTCTTCAACATTTCCTTTTTTTCAAAAGTATAGTTATTTATCATTACTTTGCAATTGAAATTGTAATTAAAATTTCTTCAGATTTTATCTATATCAGATAATTTGAATGTAAATAAGAATAAAGAAAAGGAAATTCTGTTAAATGCTTTCATTGCTTTAAACTGTTAAAAATTGTAACAAAATATTGTAACAATCTAAAATTGTCAAATTCCACCAGCTCTCTGAAAATCATTGAATTAAATACATGGAGGAAACTTCTATAAAAATAATTGAAATAATTTACCTAATTGCCATTATCATTCCTCACGATTCTTTGATTTATTTCCTCAGATTTGTTATTTCACATGTATCTGATGAATAGAATGTAAATTTTTAAAAATGCAGCAAAACTTTTCCCTTATTGTCCAGGTTTGAAAATCCTGAAATATGCTTTGAACTGTTAAAAATCCTAACAAAATATTATAAGATTGAAAATTGTCAAATTCAAACAACATTTCTCAAAATCAGTGAGCTGAATTCAGGAAGGAACGCATCTTTAAAACAATGATCTACGTAATTTACCTAATTGCCGTATCTTTCCTCGCAATCTACCTCCCGATACTAATGATTGCTACGTATCAATTATGTAAATGTCTCCAATCATTCTGGCTGGGTGTGCTCAATTTTTGACTTGTATATTCTTTTTGACGCTATTTTCATTATGTGAGTAAACAAGTAATGTGTATGCTGATGAACTTACTATGCGGCATGATGACAATGGTGCCGCACAATGGTTGGTAGCGGATGTCTTATTAAACGGAGTCTTAATCAAATTTGAAACTAATTTGGCAGTCTGCAAACATATCTCAATCTACAAGCCAGAGAGGTAGCATGCTTTGATGGATTCTCAAGATTAAAATAATGTGGACAAAATTGTAAAAATGAATCATGGTAAAATAAAATATTTTAGATTCGTTCATATTAAAAGTGAATCAATGGAGGAGCTTAAAATTCAAATTTTAGGAATTGAAAATTTAAAAAAAAAGGTCTGAATTTTGCTGTTCAAAATTATCACTGATTGTAAAGATAATTCAATTTTTTTCACACCCAATGCCGGAACGTAATGCTAATTGGTGACTCAAAATGTCGAGTATGCATGATGAATGGGCAATTTCATACACTGATGACAAGATCCCCTTTGCTAAATTTACATTGCATTTTATTCGCTTGAATTGATACAAAAGCAATATATTTTACTCATCAGGAGATTAAATCGTTTTTGAATATTATCTATCCACTTTCATCTTGTACCCGATGAAAATGATCTAGAAACACCATCCGTATCCATCATAAATTAAACAGCAGTAAGCATAGAAATCTTGACTCGCTTTTTCTACATGGAGCATATACGTACGCTCGTCAAAGCGAGGCTCTAAGCAGGATGACTCATCGTTGTATTTGCGTATTTCAAGTAATTGAAGTGACATGGCTAACGGACTTGTCGTGAATATTAGTAGTGTACTGGCAGATTAATTATCACACCGTGACCGCAAGTGATCACCTGAGTGAGCGTATTGAAGGGCCGCAAAATGCCATTACAGTTCTCAGAAAATGCTTAGATGATAAAGATTTTATTCCTACATTTTATCACTTGATGGATGACATTTGATTTAAAATTCAAGATTCATAAAAACTCCCTTTTCCCTTATGTTTTTTATCTACAATGTGTGATCTATTGACATTATTCTGCTTTTTTAAAGACTTTGTTTGATTTAGTTTTTTAATTAAGGCCAAAAGTTTAATTCAAACTTTAATCCCTTTGGTTTGAGCAATTTCTTAAATTCTTATGAATATATTTCTAAGGTTCCTTCAATTATTCAATTTAATTATTCAACTCTTTTTAATGATTTCTCATGGAACATATGTATAGGTTTGTTTCATGGATACTACATGAACATTATTAGCTCCACCCCCACCAGCATCAAGTAATAAACAAGCCTCAAGTATTCCTTTTTATTTTTATATTGGTATGGTATATGTACAAGTTTGTTTATTTATTAAAACTACATTATCTACATATTTCAAAATAATTTATGATGTATATCATGTCTCTTGTCTATATCAAATAAATGGGTTCAACAGACTTTCAACTGTAGATGATGACAAAATATGTTGGCAGATATGAAAGCTGAAAAATAAAACTAACATGCTTCTATTCTCAATTCTAAATCCAACTTGTCCTCATATCTTTCAAACACTAACTATCATTTTTCTGACATGCTCTTTTATTTAATAGATGTCTTTTATATTCTAACAAAATCCTTATATTTAGGAAAACATACTGCTTGGGATATGATACAGATAAACATTTGAAACAGAGCATACAGATTTATTTTTGCAAACAGCGTTAATAGGTAAAAGTGCATTCACATCCACACACTCGTTTGGCCATCTGCTATCATCAAATTTAATTTACGCACATTCATTATGAAATAATAGTGATTTTGAAAAGGTATATTATCAGCAGTCAAAAGTGCAGGTGTTGAAATTGTAAAGTTATTTTGTCATGTTAAAAATTTATATTTTTAATACTAGTGTATCAATTTACCACAAACAACTAGCATTTCCTAGTAATTTTGACACACTTTAAACTAAATTTAGGGCTAGGGAAAAATATGTTTGAATTATGTCAAAGCCTCTATGGTTAGGCACAAAAATAAATATTTAAAAAACAAAACAAAATAAACAAACAAACAAATAAATAAAGGCAAAATATATAAGATATGTTTTAAGCTTATCATAGCAATAATATAGAGCTAGGGCAAAATAATGCATATACACTAGGGTGCATCAAACGCCGCTCATGTCAAAGGAATTTTTTCTACCTAGTCTGAAGATGTTCCTATTGTCACAAAATTAACAAATGCCAAGTTTGAATCAATTCGGACATTGTCTTGGGTAGCCACGGAGAAGATGAAGTTACAATATGTGTTCCTATGTGGGAAAGTTTGTTGACCCCTGTACAATTCCAATTAGAAGCCGGCCTTACAATTTGAAGCAGCTATAGCATCGAAACCCTTTGGATTTAAAAGCTCACATTAAATGAACTAATAGGACTAATGATCATGTTGAAGCTGTGATAAGAATTTACTTCATACAAATATAGAAGCTTGCATAATTCAGTGTCAAAATATCAACAAAATGCCCCAAAACATGATATTTAGGGCAAAGGTCATGATTTATTTCTGAGGCACAATACTTATTTTTGGCAACTTATGTATCACATATTAAAAAGTGATCTTTGGTGTATTAGATCATAAGAGATGAGTTGTTAAATCCAAACGGTTTTATCGTTATAGCTGCTTCAAATTGATGCATCTACCCCTAATTGAGATTGTACAGGGGTCAACGAACTTTCCTCATTGGAACACATGCTGTAACTTCATCTTCTCCGTGGCTACCCAAGACAATGTCCGAATTGATTCAAACTTGGCATTTGTTAATTTTGTGACAATTGGAACATCTTCAGACTAGGTAGAAAAAATTCCTTTGACATGAGCGGCGTTTGATGCACCCTAATATACACAAATGCAGTTTTTGCAGATAAGGATATGACACAAAGCTAAAAACTACTTGCATTGTTTGTGTATTTTACTTAGTCCTAAAAAAATTCAGATGAAGTACCCACCACATGTGCTTGTTTCCTTCAGAATCTGAAGAAATAGAGGCTTTAGATTAGATTTAATTGTAGGTTTAACTACACAGCTATAAAACCCCTCTTCTATAGGGCCTATATGGGGTGCTCCGGCAAAATGAGAGGAAAGTCATGATTTTCAAAGATGAGTTTCTTACATTGAATTCTTCATATTCTCAGCTTCAAAATGACATATAATTTGTCATAAACTCATACTTTCTTGTTTCCTTTTCCATAATTTATGTGACCGTGTAAGGCGATTCAGAAAATAAAGATTTGTCCAAAATCGACTTAAAAGTATAAGCACTATGCACAATTGAGCATTGCAACTAATTATCTGCCTACAGAGCAAAACGCCTGAGAGGTTATCAGGGAAAAACAATAAAATTCATTTCTTCTGGTTACGCAGTACACTTGGAAACTTGGCAAATATAATATTAAGACCATCTACAATATTTCATGTGAGTTTACAATTATTCTATACTCATCTTTACAATCTGCAATTGTTTTCAAAAAGTGTAAAATGATGTCATCACTAACCCAGACCCATCTTAGTATTATAGTGTGCAGTTGTACAGAACATTTAGAATCTTTTGATAAAAACCATTAAAATTAACATTTCCAGTTTATAATGTTGCCCAAATTGTACATCTTGTTAGAAGAATATCTATAGCGATTTCCATCAAAAAACAAAAATTGAATATTATACCCATGTTTCACTTCAGTAGCTGTTTTCTCAAAATCATCAAATGTGACTTTCCGCCTATTTTGCCAGAGTACCCTTCATATGTTTATTTTGTGTAAAATCAACACATCTTTGAAATTATTAACACACCACCTCCTCATGATTTTAATACGCTGAACAGAGAATCATCATAATTTTTCTACTTTTTCATCCCATTATCTGAAATTCATCAACTTTGCTTGTGTAAATAAACACTTGTCCATGAATAATTTCTGAAATGCAGACAGGGCCTGACTAACACTTTCAATAAATTCATCACTGTGTTGAAACAGTTACCTCTATTTTGAAATTTAAAAGTCTGAAAAACACTCATCAACAAAAAAATGTTTTGAAATGGAAGCATGGACAAGGCCTGGTAATTTTGATACATATTGTAAAATTAATATTCGTAATAAAATCCATCAGCACGTTGAACCCTTTTCTTGCCCCCTTTCTGTTGGTAGAGGAGGTGTGAGTCACCCTGGCAAGTAGGGAAAATAAGCACTGTCCGCACTGCCATGCAATACATTATGATCAAGTGCTACTTGAAGTTTGTGGAGGAATTTGGCAACCTGATTATTAAATTGTGGAAATTCAATATAGCTGCCCCTTGGTGACGATGTTTCTCCTTTGTGGAATCTCAAATTTCTGATAAAGCTGCCCCTGGTGAATGATGTAATTTTCTTTGTTCAAGCTTATTGTGTAGGGGATGTTTATATTTTGTAAGTGAATGAATGAAATGAAAGTCAATATGATTTTATCCCTTAGTGTTTTTATTTAATAAGGGCCTTTGTTTAATATAAATTTTTCTCAAGTAAATGAAGGAAAAAATGTACATCTGGTCCTACTTTCTTAAAATTACTGTGTTTTTTTCAGGGGACGGTTGAAAGTGGGGAACCAAGGATATCTTTATTGCCCTTTCCTTCCATGACACAAATATTTATGACAGATATTTGTTACCATACTAATGTGGCATTGATAAGTTCTGCTTTTATAAAAATTAAGATTTACTTGAAAAATTTAAAAAATACCAGGGAAATCATGTTTTCAATCATCCGTTTGAAATTCTCTATATAAACCTTTGGCAAGAAAATGATTGCTATTGTTCAATATAGCAGCTATTTATGGCCCACAGGTCATCCAATCTGATACAGGGAAAACAAGATGTAAATGAGTATTTCACTAATGGAGGTTGAGGCTGCCTTCCATGACGGATCAAGACCGCAATAAGAATAAATTTTCCCGGAGAAGGGGTACTCATATCATGAGGGTGTGGTTATTACCTTGGCCAAGACCCCATTTTCAAGCCTCATGTTCCGCTCCAACAACCCCATTTTAAGCATACTTCAATTTCAAGGACCCCGATTTTAAAAGAGAGCTATCCACTACGTATATTACAGTAAGTGTATTAAGCTTTGTCAATTTACAGATTTTGTGGTCATATTTTATGAAATTTGAAGCAAAATTGGAAAAGGTATACTTTAGGTCCCATCAAAAACTTCATGCCCACTTATGACCTGACCCTAACTCACTAACTATGACCAGACCCTAACCCAAACTCTAACCCTAACCCTAAAATTTATGATGGGAGTGGGACCCAAAGTATACTTGGTCCAATAAACCTAATTTTTGACCCCCAAAAAAGGTCCAAACCCTTACGTTTGAAAATCTATGTAAATAGAACATACCTATAAAAATATATTTGGGTACCCCTTCCCAAGGCAACTTTCTCAAGGAATGTGACACGATACTTGTTGAATGGGTATTCGGATCGCCGTGCATGTTGGCAAATGAGCGTGACATTTAACATAAATTTTGCACTTGTCTCTACCGTCTTTCATATTGTGTAAATAAATATGGGCAAATATTTAAATTAGAAATATTATTTTGCATTTTCACTCCATTTCATTTTAAGAATTGAAGCAATTTAAAGCATTTTTATAATTCAGAATGACTCATGAATTCTTAATAATATTAAAATTACCTTTTACCTAAAACTTGAAAATAGAAATTCTCAAGGGGTAAAAACAATGTAAATGTGCTTACCAGTCGGTGTTTTTTTAATCTCTTTGTGAATATCAATTTGATTTGTTTTTACAGTTTACCAGAAATCTAGTAACATTAACTTTGAAAATTATTAAATTGAAATCAACAATATCAGCTTGCCTCCATGCACACACATAATAACAATAGAATATGAATCAATGCCTTAATGACCAAAAATACTTACCGAGCGTGCTGGTTTCTTAGGTGGACTGGTGCAATCTTCAGACGATGGCGATGGTGGGCTCCATTGCGTGGTACCGCTTGGCACATGCCAATAGTATGTTCCTCGTGTATCCGCTACTTCTCTCCAACCAGGTGGAAGTGATGTTGGTTTGGTAATTGCATTCTTTTTAGAGTCCAATATAGGTTCCCGATTGCTTTTGGGTTCAGGGGTGACTTCTATTCCCGATTCTGCCTCTGTGGGCGTCAACTTTGAACAATGAGAATCGGGCGAGGAAGCTTTAGAATCCTCAATCAAAGTACTGAGTGATGGTTTGGAGCTCTCATTAATCAAAAGCCCTGGCCGCTTGATAGGTGAGGTCTTATCATCCGTCGATGTTTCACTGGCATATCCGTGATCAGGTTGTCCTCCCATTGGAGACAAGATCTCTTTGGACACTACTTCTTCTTGAGTACGGAGTCCAAAACTTTTATATAACATGTCATATGTGGATTCACAATCAGTACTTTCTTCGTCCATTGTGGAAGGACCAGAATCATAAAGGGTTTCAGTTTGCGGTGGTTCATATAATCCTTCGTGATTTTCACTCAGATCCGAATCGCTAACACTTCCATTAAGAGACTCTTCGTCATCATCGTCATCGAGTTCAGACACTCTGCATTTGGCAAGAGATTCCAAGTTAGCATAATAGCTGAGAAAGCCACCAAGTTTGGCTGCAATGACTTCATCATCTGGAGAGACAACATCTGCATCAGGATCTTTCGGTGATCCTGCACTCACATCCTCGTCCTCATCAGAATCATCGTCATCATCGTCTTCTTCATCGTCATATTCAATCACATGTACATTGTCTCCTTTTATTCTCTTGATATCTTTCTCCTGTTCACAATCTTTTGAATTATCCTCTTCTTCTTCGTCACTGCTGTCACTAAGGACCTCGTCGTCATTATCATCAATAAAATCAATGTCAGCAAACATGGCCTCAGCCTTTTTCTTATTCCGTTCTCGTAAAATGTTATCATCCGCAACCGTTAGCCTTCCTTCATCGCTATCTTGCGATTTTGTATCATAACAGTCCAACGGATCTCCGATACCCATTTCTGAAAAATCTGTAGAGGCGTACTTTGTACGACTCTTTCCGCTGCTACTTGTGCCCGAGTTTCTTCTTTTGACATCGTTTTCGTGATTGTCTATATTCAAATTTGAATCCTTATTTGTTGTTTCACTTTCAATTTTCATGCTCATGGTTTTGAGTGTATTTCCTAGTGCATCGGTGACGATATCGGAGACTGATACGGTGGTGTTTGCGTTTGCATCTGCTGTGGGTGATTCTGCGTTGCTGTCATAGGCTGGATTGATGAGAGCCGTCATAGCCTCCTTGGAGCCTGGAATCAAACAAATATAGACGGGACAAGTTAATGAGTTGTAAAACACCACTTACAATTTAAAGGGACTAGCCTAGATTCCACCTAGGATTAATATTTATTGAAATACTCTAAACAAAGCTTAAAAGTATAGTAAAATTTAAAAAATGCAAAAGTTTACATACAAATGGCTCAAATTGAGAGATAATTAATTTGCAATATGTGTACCGCCGCGGCAAAAGGGTCCAGTTGTCGGCTCGTACATGTTGCTGCTTGTAGCATATCTAATCATGGTATTTGTACACATCAGATATGCTACAATGAGCAACATGTAGGAGTCGACAACTGGACCCTTTTGCCGCGGCGGTACACATATATCATTATTCGATGGTGGTGTCACTGGTGTGTTTCCTAAATCCTGACTGTTGTACCTCCGATTGATTTACCAGATAAAAGATGAAACAAAGCTCCTGGAGATAATTTAATTTAACATATTAAAAGGGAAACAATTGCATCAAAAATAATTTGTTTGGCCATCACAAGTGTAGAAACAAGATTTTCATCAGTTTTCAAACTAGAAACACTGTTTTCACACCACTTTTTGTCACCAGCGACAACAAATAAAGTTGGTAAAGAATTGCTATTTTCTCCAATGTTCCTCAAAATCATGGAAAACCACTTGTAGGTTATATTATCATAAACATATTCTATCGATTTAAGTAAAAAAATATGCAGGTAAAATTTATTGGGAAGAATCTAGGCCAGTCCCTTTAAACTGTGCAAAGTTCAGTAAACAGAATCTTGATAAAAGAGCCAAGATTTTGAATCTGTCGGATAGTTAGTAGAGCCATCAAATCACGTTTCAACAAGTTTCTCAAAATGTATCCAACAATATATTACGACAGAAGTTAATTAATGTCTAACGTCACGCCAAAATTATCTGCAACGTGATAAAGTCAAAGTACCAAGAATTCAGGGCTATAGAATGAATGTTGTTCATGTATATAAATGTTCAAAGTGTGACTAAAACATTTTGATTTCCCCTTAACAAAATCATTGGAAATAAAATTCCCAAAGGTACTGGAACTTAAGCATAAAAAGTCTTCAAATTATCTTTTATCATTTGAATATCTATAACCATACCTGCACTCTAAACCAATACCATCCAATATACCCAAGTGTAAAGCTACAAGAAATTATCTTGCAACCAAAATCTATTTTGTTTTTTAACAAGTCAATGTAGCAGAAACAAGAAGTCGTTAACACTTAATTAATGTAATCAATGTCAGAAATGTTAAGCATAACACCATGAAAGATATTTGCTTCATTAAGAAAGCACCCACTCATTTTTCAATACTTTCGTCTTAATTACACTGAGTCATTGTCTATTAGATTAGGACACCAACTGGTATGACAGTAAGATGTTGTATGGTATTAGAAAATCTGATGTAACCTATGAAGATACCATTCAGGTAATATAAAATCAAAGTACGAAGTATTAGTTTAAGGAAATGATCTATCTATGCTTCATCTCAAGACATAAAACTTGTGAAACAATGTGAAAAGGGCCCTTTATCATAAAAAGTAGGATCACCCTTTTAAAAGTCATTTTATCTTTTATTTTATGAGGGAATAAAAAAGGCCTTCACTTTAAATTTCCTTATGATCAAAGTTAGGTAAACTCAAAATGTAAAACTCCATCCATAGTTACTAGTTAGGATAAACAATTCATCAGGTGAATTGAACAATCCACCTTTCAAGTTTCTTGACTTACATTGATCTTAATTTATATGAAAAAGTCTATTAAGGGTCAAAATAACACAAACAATATTTTTTTTTTAATATTATCACACAAACTGAAACACATGAAATGAGGTTGAGCAAATCATGGAGTGGCAAGATATGAACCTTGTACCACTCTAAACAAAGATTTGTGGCACACTAGTCGTGGACAACGGGGCAAAGAAAAATTGAAAATAAAACTGATATATGAGGCCCAAAAAGTACACCCAAATTTTGTGATGTATCTTTTGAAAACTGACAAGCAAAAAAAAAAAAGTTGCACAGGCAACTCAGAACAATCTTATTTTCAATTTTATAAAATAACATTTTTGACCATTTTTCAAACATTTCTACAATTTTTTCCATTTCTTTTTTCTTCTTTTTTTTTTTTTTTTGGGGGGGGGGGCAACTGGGTATGTGTGTGCACCGATCACACCCCTATGTAGATCCACTAATGATTACACCTTTGTAATTCCATATGGCTCCGCACAATCTGCCACTGTCAAGTCACATGATTACTACAAAGAATGACAAGAGCAGCAATCCATAATCAAATATTTCTGAACTTGCGAAATGACATGATTGACTAGCTGTCAAAGATGTACTTCATACTTGTATCTTGCCTATTATCAATGTCTAATATGTCCTAAAACAAAACTCACAAATCAGCTTTAAGCACTCAATAATACTCAGAAAATGACACGACAGAAACCTGCTGCCAAAGATGAACTTTATACCTAGCCAATATATAATTTGTCTAATGTGTCCTGTGCGTCAAAGAAACTCATAACATTACTATCAAACATGTTTCATATATCAAACATTTCTGAAACGACATGAAAGAAGCTCACTTGACCGTCCATGAGGTACTTTATACTAGCCACTAAATCATATCATTAAAATCCACATAGAAATCAAAACATGAACATTTTAAAATCAAACATTTTGAACTCAGATTTTGACACTTAAAGACAATTATGTCATGTTCGATGTAAAAATGCCGTAAACCCTCAAATCATGTTCTAATGTATGTTCATACTTATGAATAAAAAACACCAAATAAACTAACATGAAAACTGCATATTTGTAAAAACATATATTTGAAGTTATTGAATTGCCCAAATGACATGAAAGAGGCTCCCTGAGTCTTAATACTAATTTTCCAATGCTGTCCATGTTAAAACGAATACAAACAACATAACAATAATCATCTAAAATGATTGACTCGATAATTGATAAAACATATGGGAAATACAAAATAGATATGCTTTCAAAGATGTTGTTTAATATCAGCAAATCTAAAAAACAAATCTCACATAACCAGCTAACATGAACACATCATTAATCAAACATTTCTAAACTATGAAAGCAGCTCGCTGACAAAAAATGCATGATTATATTGCCAATATATTATGTTATTTTTAATATGCAATACATGATTATATTGCCAATATATTATGTTATGTGCAAAGTTGTCCATGCAAAAATAAGGCTCACTGATTTACATAGATCAGTTCGGCGGAACTCACAATTCGGATACGTATCCAAATTCGGATACCCACGTACAATTTGTATCCATATTGTGATAACCGTATCCGAATTCAGATATGGAGGGGTATCTGAATTCTGATACGCCTGTCGTGGCGCAGGAAACAAATCGATAGCGCA
The DNA here is from genome assembly GCA_000969725.1 of Ophiothrix spiculata. Taxonomy (NCBI): domain Eukaryota; kingdom Metazoa; phylum Echinodermata; class Ophiuroidea; order Amphilepidida; family Ophiotrichidae; genus Ophiothrix; species Ophiothrix spiculata. The sequence continues at coordinate 84,397 of JXSR01S044113.1, read as the reverse complement.
AGCTGACAAGTACATGTGGATCATCTTTCTTGCATCTATGATAAATCTATCTGTGGAAATGTCATTTCCATCTGTGCAATTCCAGCGGGACAGCCTCAGAACATATCCTGATAGATCCTTATCACAGAGGACAAAATAATTTGGCCAAAACTTTCTTAGAATTTAGATGACAAATGATGATTATGTTATTGACTATCATACATACCGATTTGGTGCGCGGCGAAGTTGAATATTCATTTCAGCTGATATCCCGTTTCAGCTGTTTTTAATCCGAATTCGGATACGGGTATCAGAATTATAATACGGAGTATCCGAATTCGGATACGTATCCGAATTGTGAGTTCCGCCGAACTGAGATGACCATTGTTGTTTAAATAAAGCTAAACGTGAAAATGGCAGTCCAACATTTCTGAATTCAGGAAATGAGATAAAACTGAAAGAGGTGCACGGACAGGAGATGTACAGTATTTCATATCAAGCCAAGCTCTCATATGCAGGGCATGGTCTTTCAACATACTGTCGCATGCCTGAACATGGGTTTGGTAATAAGAAGACGTGGAAAATATGGTTTGGCGACAAAATTTAGAATAATGAAAAACATTCTTTCATTTTATGCATCATTACCCCAAAAAGATGATACGAGCGGAAATAACTTTGTTCAAATTTTGTGCATAACTGTGTTCCCTAAAGACTGATCCTAATCAGTAATGCAGCTCAACAAAATGGGACCTTGTAACTCTATTTTTCAGAAATATAGATGAAAGTATGAAAAGAAAAAGAAAAGGGGGATGTAATCAGGAGTCTACTGACATGATTTTTTTAAAAAGTTCAATCAATTTCTGTAGTTAGTGCCAAATTGTACTATTTTCCACAAAATGGGATTTAAAAACTGAATCACGTTGAAAATGGGAGTCTAATGAGCGGCCTGAGGTCTGAAAAGAGGAACGAAATATAAAAAGGAACCAAAATGATAAAAAAAAAATCATTATTTATTTTAGCCAATGATTAAGATCGTTCACTCACATTTATGGAAGTATTAAGCTACAAAGTCAAAATATTAAATCAAATATTCACAATAATGTAATGTTTAAAACATGTATGTAGGTCAATTTAGAGACAATTTTTATTCTCAGAAAATGCCTGTAAACACTGCATGTAGGGTACTACGTCTATCATGAATAATATGGTACATTAATTCCTTGAAGGCTCTTAATGACTATTTCTAATTAGATATTCAATATTCATGAATCTTTAATTACTGTCAGATATGTTCAGAGTGAAAAAACAACCAAACAGGAACATATTTGACCTTTAACTACTGAAATTACTGTACATAGATTCTTTAAACTTAACC
>JXSR01S044113.1:10703-35091 GCA_000969725.1 Ophiothrix spiculata | reverse complement strand
AATGTCATATGATATTTCACCGTTTCCGGTGTACCAAATCTTACTGTGGTTTTTAGATCACCTGCAAAAATTTAGAAACGGTATTGATATGATTTGTATGATATGAACTGTATTTGTGCAAATTTTCAAGTAGCTACCTTAAATAGAACAAAAGTTATGATACAACAGGTAGAACTTTTTGAATGACCCTCGTAGTAAACAAATATTGAATGCCTGAGAGTGCAATAGTACAAAATATATCATGAGGTCAAATTTGGACTTTTCTATTTCACGAGGCGTAGCCGATTGAAATGGATCAGTCCAAATTTAACCGAATGGTATATTTGTACTATTGCACGAGCATAGGCAGGCATTCAATATTTGTTTTACATCATGATATCACACAGGTTTGTTTCATGCCGTGCAATGAAAAAAAAATATTGCACGGCTCAAATCACTGCAATCATGATATAACATGGGCTATTCAATTTCCGTGTGACAGACTATTTGGATACAACAAAACATTGAACGAAGGCCCTCTACTAATGATGGCTAGTGAGTGGTTTCGCTTGGTGAACTTGATGCATTTTACAAATAGATGATACTTGGTTGACTTGCCAACAATTATCAGAATCTAATTCATCTGCAAGCATGTAGAAACCATATGTAGAAACTTTTGATGTGCAGTTAATGTAAGGCCAAGTACGTAAAAAAAATGTTTCTCGTCCGGATTTTTGAAAAAACTGACGATGAGGGGCATTTTTATTTTACAGATGGCTGTCATTTCAGATTTCAAGCAAGCCACATCAATACCTTCACTCTTGCAGAATGATACTGTGCATGATTAAGACATTTCTTGCAAAAAAAATTAACATATATATACATAGTTTTATTAATGTTACATGAAGAGTATTTCGAAATTCTGAAAAACTCATGACTTTTTATTCGTATTTTTTAAAAGTAGCAAATCATTTTTAAAAATCTATGCGGCGCCAAAAAATGATGCGGGCAGGGACGAGAAACATAAATATTTTGTTACATTGCCTAACATAGTCTAGTCAAAATTATTGTAGAAATTTGCTAATGTCAAACATGTGAGATGGCAAAACGAGAGGAAAGTTGCGATTTTCAAAAATGAGTTTATTACATATTAGAATTCTTCATTCACAGCTTTAAAATGATTAATTAAAAAGACTAGTTTTGGAATTTAGAAACAAATGTCTAGGAACGGTTTTCTCAAATTTTTGATTTTTATCTTATTTTTTGAAAAATTGCCAAAAATAGGTCAAAAAATGCAAAAAATCCCACCGCTGCCACCAAAATGGCAATTTTTGGCCTATTTTTGACAATTTTTCAAAAAATAAGATAAGAATCAAAAATTTGAGAAAACCGTTCCTAGACATTTGTTTCTAAATTCCAAAAAGCAAAAAAGTTCAAAATTTCACGAATGCAAATTTTAGTTTGGCGCAAAAAATATGGTTTTTGGCATTTTTTTGCCAAAATTGACATTTTTGGTCAAAAACTAATATCATCCATCATCATGTTCAAGATAAAAATCCGGTTCTAAAAATGTATACTTTTATATAGTTTATGCAATTAGTTTGAAAGTTAGAGTACAAAAATGGTTTATGCCATTTGAAGGTCTACCCCAGCCTTAACATGAAATCTCTTGACCCCAGAACTCTGATAACACAAATTAAATGTTCAAGTCCCTGGCACTGAATTTGTATGGAATTAATAATGGATAATACAAACTAAAATGTGTGGCCCTACAGATTCCGTGTTAAAGAGGTTCCACTGTAATAGAACACGGTAGCTAATTATCAGCCTACATAGAGAAACGCCAGAGTTGCTATCAAGGGAAAACAATAACATTCATTATTTCAGGTTGCGCAATACACTTGTAACTTGGCACACATTCTATTGACACTATATGCAATATTTCATGTGAATTTAACATTCTATAAACATCTTCACAATCTGCAATCATTTTCAAAAAAAGTTGATGAGGCTATATCCATCTCAGTGCAAGTTGTACAAAACTTTAAATCCTTTGACAAAAACCGTTAAAATTAACATTTCCAGTTAATATATGTTGCCCAAATTTAATATAGTTAGGAGAATATCTATAAATGAAATTTCCATTGCAAGATGAAAATTGAATTTTTCTCAAAATCATTTCTCAAAGTGCGACTTTCCTCTCATTTAGCGAGGACCTCTCATATGCTGCTTCAATACGTTGATGTTATAGGGCTTCTAAATAATCAGGAAAATCTTTGACAATGACATTTTTTTTGGCCATGTGACAACAAATACCCAGTGTTTCACAATGCATTTCAATATAAATAAAGTAACTCGAAAGCAAATTTAGTGAAAAATCGTGATCTGGCAAGTCTAATTCACACCTTTCCGTAGATAAATTATTTCTTCTGTATGCAAATTTTAAATGGTCAAAACCAAAATTTATATTTATAAGATTTGGATAAGCTTGCTGGCAAATGTCATTTATCAATACACAGTGGGTTGTTTATACGAGTACAACATATTTACCGCACAAATACACAAGAATTAACAATCTGACAAAAATTTAACTTTATCACAGTTTTTTTAATCTGATAAACTTATTTCAAACATGAAAATCACACACCCTTAAAGAAAGTCTAAATGAACAGATGGGATAGCAAAGTTGCTTTACATATTAATTAGGATTGTTCCATTAGTGATTTTTTAACAATTGGACTGGTCAAGTAGCATGATGAATTTAAGTGCATGTACAAACTGACTTACGATCCCCAATGCCCATGATACATTTACAAGACGCAGTTGGCTTTTGGTATATTTTTGACACTACAAAGACGCTAACCAGACACTAGCAAATTAAAATATTCTCAACTTTAGAGTCTTTGTTAGCATCTAGCTAGATGTCAGCTGAGTCTCGTAAGTATATCATGGGCATTTAAGTGTTATCAATATGACATCATTAATCAAGTCATATTTTCTCAGTCGCCCCAAAACCCATAAATTGGAGCACTAAGTTAGCACAGAGCACAGTTAGATGCACTGTATTAATACATTATCCCACCTGTAATGCCTAAAAAATAATTTATTGGACAGTTTAAACAGAAATCCAGAGTGCAGGGCCCAATTGTTTGTTAGCACGAACCCTGCCCTGGATTTTTGTTTATATTGTCCAATAAATTATTGTTTGGCCTATAAGTATATGTACAATGTACTTAGCAGCTGGTTTGAATCGGGATCTTGCAGAAATTTACACAACTGAAATACATTTACAATCAAGTTTGATGTTTTCCAAATTCTTGGATAGCAACTCACTCCACTTCATACATGTTGTTTGCAGAAGAGCTGACCTACAATCACTATACTCTCGTCAAGCTAATCTTAATTATCAGCCAGTCAGATATTTCAGTATTACAGAAGACCAATCCCCTAAATCAAGCAGTATCAGCAAGAGACCTGCACCTGCGGGACAAATGTGCTCTGCCCATCAATTACATTTGGCTTAATCACACAGAAAACATAGACTTCAAGTGAATTTGGCCATTTTTGAGTGGGGATCTATCGGCAAATGTATTTGAGGGTCCTTGGTGCAGCATACAACAGTTACTAACTGGAACTGACGGTGTGTAATTTTTAAAACACACAGGCCGGATAGGACTCAATTTACTAGATCAAGACACGAAAGATTTGGCTCACAAATAATGACAAAGGCAAAAATGATATTTTTACCCTTCTTAAAATAATTACAAAAGTGTTCTTTCAAAATTTACATATTCATGTTATTCCAAATCTGCTAGGTTTTATGTGTGAATCCCACTGTTTATAGATTTCAACATCGTTTTTTTTTAAACAATTAGTAATATAATGTTAGCGGCCATGCCGGAAGTCACATTTTTCCTAGACTTTTCTAACAGTTATATGGGGCAGGGGCACAGGACGTGTAGCAGTGATTAACCAAGGATCCGCTATGATTACTTAGTCATTATCCAGTTGCCACGGCCACCCTCCTCTGAAAGCATATCACTCTTTCAAACATGATGCTCTTTTCAAATTAACTGTGATCATGAAAGAATGGGACTTTAATAACAATTGCTAAACTCGGCGTGGTCACAACTCTTGGGATGATGATGAGTGCAGGGCTCTATTGTTTACGAGAGCGAACTGCACCCTGCAATTCCAGGTCACATAATCGATTTTGTCCACAGAATTTTTGAGGAACCTTTAATTGGAGTGTTTAATCAACAAGTTTAAAATGAATCCATCCTTATAATAATAATCTTCTATAATTCAATGTTTCAAATGTTTAGCACATTATTGCAACTTTAATTTCTATTGAATCTAAATCAAACATTACATACATTTACTATAAATTCAATCAATTTGGTTAGAATGTTTAAGGCCACATGTTGCAAACCTAGTTTTCCAATTAGCACACATATACATCACATCACAAAAGCTATTCTGTCATTGTTTATGTCTATGCTACCTAAAATGTGATCCTTTAAGCAACTGATGTCCAGTAACTATTGTTGCCTATGTGCTTGAATCGACAAGTCGGCCATGACTCAGCAATTCAGAGGCAATGTGTTTTCTATGCAACTCCACATCTACCAATATTTCAAAGACAACTTTCTATATCAGTGCAGAAAGAAATTTTGATCTTTGGAAATTATTTTGGCCATGTTGCTTAAGCTAAGGTTGACATTACCTTGGCCAGATAGCCAAAAGGAACCAATTCATAATGGTGCATTCAGAGTCCAACGATTTCACAGCGATTTTATCGTACGACGTCTATCGATACACAGTCTTTACGCGCGCGCGCTACGCATATTGCGCTATAACTTTTGAAGACTGCGTATCGGTAGACGTCTAGCGATGTTGCAGTGATGAAATCGCTGGACTCTGAACGCACCATAAGTGAACAGAACTGCCCGGTTCCTAAAGCAAAGAGAACTGATTTGATTTCTAAACAGTGGAGGTACCAGAAATGTTGTCTTTTTTTGTGGGGTGGTGCATTATTAAAGTGACTGTACACACTTTTTTGTGATGGAGGACCCTAATTTTGCCCAAAAATTACATTTTGTTTAGGAGTGACAGAGGGGAGAAGGACCTTTGTGCCATCATTGCTTCGTATGCGCAAAACAAAGAGGCAAACCACCACTGTATAAATGGCAAATCTATCTCTTTAAATATATAAATTTACTTGATAGTGATCATAAACATTCAATAATAATATGACTTTTTTATGTCTAACAGGTCCATGTGTAAAAAATGTATATGAAGTGTTCAATATTCACAAAACTTAAACAAGCTCCCACTAGAAAACTTGCATATATAGCACAATGCAATGTGCATTTTAGGATACATGTAAGTCTGTTATATGAATGCCACAAGGTCAGAGGTGCAAATGCTGCCACTTGTCATTTATTTGTATTACTGTAAACGCCAATATTTCCGCGCTCATCCAATTTTCGACAATTTCGCGTGCTTTTATTTTCGCGCATATGAACATTGTCCGAGTATAGAATTCCATTTGCAACAAATCAACATTAATTTTTGCGGTACATTTATTTTCGCGCTAATTTCAGTTTGCGCGAAAATAAATGTAGCGCAAAAAATACCACTTATACAGTACTTGCTAGATAGTATTCAGCCTTGGGCCGGTAGCACTTGAAATGGTCCTGTGAGGGTGCATGACTAAGGGTCCATAATACCAAGGACATGGGTTCCAACTCCTGTTGGGCCCATCTCTTTGTTTCTTTGAGCAAGAAATTGCTGTGGTTCGAAAGTCATGTTAAGCAATTGGTCCTCTGCAAATGCTCCACTTTGGGATTACTGTATTCATTGTACATCAGTAAGTTAGAACCATTGCAAGAGCCACTGACGTATGCCACGCAAAGTTGGAGGTATTTGTTCTGTGGTACATAAAAAAGGACTATCTGGCAACTTTGCAGATCTTGACTTCCTTGCATTAGTATGACATGGCATGCTGTCTCTTCAGGTGGTTTCAGAGTAGATGTCGTCGCAGCAGACGACCAAACATTTGCAATTTCGAGTTGTCGTAATGTAGCACGACACATTTGCATATTGCTGAAATGGTCTGTCTCAAGAAAAATTGAATTCATTCCAACTCAAAATATCGTGTCATTGCAACCATCAAGACAGTGTAATCGATATATCGGCTTGTCGCAAAATTTTCCAGGTGCGACAAGGTCGAGTTTGCGCACTTGAAATTTCTGACGTCACGCTGGTCGTACGACCACATGACAAGCAACTCTGAAAACAGCTTTACACTTTAAAAAATATAAATCAGTTTAATACCCATCACTTAAGCTGCTATAAAAATTGCCTTGACGAGAAACATAAATCAATCATAACATGAAGATATAGCTATAGTACCATAGTAACCATAAGTCTGGAAGGAAATGAAAAGAAATACTGATGTGGTTCCTGGAAACAGCAGGACTGAGAGAATACTTGCTATTGTTGTTTCAAATCATTCTCAGACACGAAAATTTGGAGAACACACAAACTTATTACCAGAGTACACAACACTTATCACATGATCAGGCACGCGCATTGGCGCGGTACTGTGGATTACTGATTGGAAATGGTATTGCGTACTTTCCAGTGTCTCATTCTTGTCACAACTTGTGGATACGCGATGGTTGGGTTCAGAAATCATGTTCGTGTCCGAAATTAATTTGAAACAATAATAGTATTTCATAATATATACCTACACTTATTCAAAATAGATTCAGAAATATTTAGAATTTACCGCCGACACAAATTAACAAAAGCACTCGTACAATAAATGGGTCTATTTAAATTTGGACTTGCTGTCTTAAAAATGTCAAAGATTATACAGCAGGAATTTTGTTTCACATGTCTTAATTTTAGAAAGAACTGGTCTTAAATTTAAATACTCATCCAATATGTTCAAGTCTTATAAGTATATCACAATCTGATAACTGTCAATTTCAGTTTGATATAAATGATGGAAGAACATTAGCAAAACTTGCCATGTGATATTATAGCTACCAAGAAGTTATATGGCACTGGAACGCTAACCGATTAAAAAACCATTTCTGATTAAGCCAGAATAAACTAACAAAGTGGAGCACAAAGTTGATAACTAGAAGGCACTGTTTCGCTGGAACATTCAGTAAAGAGACAGACTAAATGTACAATAAATTCAATTCCACAAAAGAAAAAGGTTACAAGCATTAGAAAACAACAAAATATTAACATATATCAAAAGAAATTTGTATAATGGTGCATTCAGTGTTCATCAACATTAATAGCTCAACGTCTGTCAGTACTCAGGCTTTCCGAGCGCTATTAGCGGTGCGTACAAACGGACATGATACGCATCAATGGACATCAAACAATGGCAACTGAATGCTCCATACTCAGCACTTATTCAGCCTACAAGGCCTATATTATTTTACAAGTAAATTGTTGAACACAGCACAGAAATCGGATTCCACAGAAAACAGATTCCACATGAAACACTACAGTATTTATGGAATGCATAGGACGTCTGTAATGTTGTTTCACTACAAACACAAATTGTTTTTATCATTAGAACTGTATTTTTTCAAGTTTTTACGAAACATCTAGAATAGGATCTCTACAAGGTGAATTGGTATTTTATCTTTTAAGAAAATCAAATCAATTGTTCTAGCTATGCTTACAATGTCCAACACTATTCTGAACTCTTACTTGCACAAAATATATTTTGGTTCAATCGCAATATATTTCAAAGTTTCATCTTAACTCGTAATCCCCAAAATGATGGTCCAAAGAAAGTTTGTCATTAAGCTTACAATGGAATGTTAATTGCTATACATAATAAATCACAGCAGTCATTCAAAATCAATTCCACTAAAATAAATCAAGAATGTATACACATTATGGTACAATAATGGACGGCATCAAGTAGCAGGATTATACCTCTTCTCAAAGGTATACAAAATTCAGGTTTTTGTTTCGTCTTCTTAATTTCGTTAGGTCACAATTTTTTTTTCAACAATTCAACTCAAATATGTTCAAAATAGTTCCAGTATATACATCATAGTCAGTATTATATACATGAATACTCTAGATCCAGTAGAGAATAGCAGAAAACACACAAACCATAAATGTCAAATTATATTACAGGCCTATCAAGGGTAAATCAACATTAATTGTCAACATATTATACAAACAGTACTGGAAGAAAGATTTGTGTATAAACTACAATACTTTAACCCTGTAGTAGGCTCATGAGTACAAAACATGCATGACCCACAGCCATTAATATGCATGAGGTGTATCCCTATGGTTGTTTTTTCCCTATAACCTGTAAAATACAGAGACTTAACTTGAATTACAACATCTATCTTATAGGCCAAACGATAATTTATTGGACAGTGTAAACAAAAATCCAGAGTGCAGGGCCCTGTTGTTTGAAAATGCAACCCTGCATGGATTTTTGTTTAAATTGTCCAATAATATTTATTTTGCCTATAAGAATTTGAAGAAATAGGCAACATTTAGAGTAATATCCAGCAGTTATCATAAAATAAGGGGGTCAATCGTAAACATACGAGAATACAAAATTATGACCTATTTACGACTTACAGTACACTTATCTATTGCATTGTTCAAACCATTTCTATCTCATCAGAGAGGATAGTCACATGTAAAGAATTGATGATCATATGCACTGCAATGGATGATCACATGTGCAGAGTATATGATCACATGTGCAGAGTATATGATCACATGCGCATAATATACGATCATGTGCACAGCAACAGACGATCACATGCGTTAGAATCTATGATCACATACATAGAGAGGATGATCACATGTATAAAAAGATGATATGAAATCATCAATTGATGAGATACTCAACTAAAGTGACTGACACAATTTCTCTATGTAAATACAAATCCAGAGTACAGGGCCCCCATTTATACATGCAACCTGCAGCTTGAGTCACATGATCACTTTTGTTGAGGAATTATGGCACTAACTGAAGCGGTTTTCCTGTCTATGTACATATTTTCCCAAAACAAGTGCACTTGTAATTTATTTATGTACATGACATGTAAGGATTTCTGGTCAAAACCAACTAAGAGAGCACATGGATTATCTAAGGTTAACACAGCACAATTTTATCATATAAACTTATTATCATTGTCCACTTGAGGCATGTAGATTCTACAAAATCAATATTACATTTTAACGATTGATAATCCTACAAAATGACTGCCCAATGTTTAAAATACAGGTCCTTTTTTTCAAAAACCTCAACATGTGGGTAGCCTTGAATCAATGATCATTTGAATCTACTAAACCAGAAACTATTGCTATTGAATGTATTAAAGACACCTTATAAAGGGCACATACAACTATTTTACACTACATACAATTTTGTCTACAAAAAAGTACTGTAGAATAATTTGAGTGAGTCATGAATACTATAAATTCGTAATAGTGTGTACTTTCTCAGGTCTTGTAATGTGTTGTCCTTTTTAAATGGGTATAAAATGTGACAAAATATTGTCATATCTGATTAACAACAATATTATAAATTTTATTTTATCATCTATGTAACTAAGTAAACCCATTACTTTTGTGGTAAAAACATATTTAGGACAAAACATGGTGCACACTGTATCGGAAATAGTATTTGCTGCCTTTTGCGACTTGAAAGCAACAGCTGTCTCATATACCCTGCATCTACCAATAGATTTAACATGAGGTTTTTTTTAGTTTTATCATATTATAATTTTTTTTGTTTTTTAAGATTTGATATTCCCAGTGCTGACTGGAGTTCTTGTGCTGGCACTGATCTTCGCATTGATGTGACTGTCACACAGAGGCCATGTTGACTGTGAATGGCAGGCACAATATCTGGATACATCCTTAGACTTCTGTTGTGGCATCACCAACCTCATTCTGAACCTGTAAACAAAATACACAATATATTTATTATAATGATGTGATTCCCGACATGTTAGTAGAGAAGAGCTAATTCACTGACTACAATCCAGATGGCCATTTGAATCTGAAATATTTGGCTACTCCACACTGACATAACGGGCAGTCTGAACCATATAGTGAGGCGTCCCATCAAGAGAAATTTTTGCCAAAGCAAATACATCTTTCACAACTTGTGACTTGACCACCCTTTCAGTGTTTGTTCTGAATAGATCTCAGGGACTGCCTTTTAAGATAACAACTTCAGTCTTCCAAGTCCCTCTTCTCTAATAAATTAAAACATGGGAATTGGTACCTTTGATCATCATCATTTATATACGTTATTAGAAATGACTGCAATATTTTTGCTGCTAAAGGAGAGCATGATATATCATGTCTTATTTAGTGGGTTGATAGAGTAAAAAAAATGCTCTTTACTGGACTGAAAACCTTCCTAAACATCCAGTCCTGGCCCAAATGATTTTTTGTCATTTTTGGCCTATTGTGGGCCTATTTTTGGCAATATTTCAAAAAGTTATCAAAAAACTGAGAAATAAAACGCATAAGAAGTGTAACTTTTATTTAATTGCAAAATTTAGTTAGGTTGTTTACAAATATATTGGGTCATCATACATTTGTCCAAAATCATACATTTGGGTCAAAAACTGACTTAACCATCATCTTCTACATGCAAATCTACATCTAGAAATGTATACTTTTATATGGATTTACTTATTGGTTGCTGAGTTACAAAGCATACGATATTTTTGAAAATGAGGAGCTAACCGTGCCTTAAAGCCTACCTACATCTCCAGCTGCTGGCCGTCTTCCATCCGATGCAGTAGCAGGCTCTTTGAGGGCTTGTGGGTCCCCTGCTAGTTCCCCTTCACCTCCTGGTATTGTCTCCAGAGCAGCCTCTGATGCTGTGTTATTGGCCTGTTCTTGGGACATCTTCATCTCATGTTCAACCTGTAATGGGCAATGATAGAAAATGTAGGATTAAACGAAAATACTGATGTGCCTGTGACCAGGATTTAACATGAGCACTAAATCAACTAATACTTTAACTGAAGAACATGAATAATATCACGTAACACGACATTGCTGATATATTTCCTGTACCACAGATGTGCGATGCTGCTGTCCATTAACTATGACAGCGCTGGGATCTATGCTTTGTTATGGTTTACTTAGTCTTATTGATTTCCATTGATGATTTTTTGCAACACTGCATAGCTCCCACGCAACATTTAATTATATCACTGAGACGTGCTGATCAATTTTCTAGCGATGGATATTGACATTTAGGTATTCAAACATGCTATAGAGTTGCTCGTCACAAATCAACTTTGATGTATCCATGCGTCTGCGTATTTTTATCGCACAAGGGTGGTTTTACTTGTAGCATGTTTGAATAGTACCTTTCAACAACAAAAATCTTCCTGAAAGTTAATGTCTTCTATTTAACAGAGATCTTTCTTCATAAAATATTTAACAGAATCTGAAGCAAAATGCCAATTCTTAATGTTTGTTGCTTTGCCGTTGTCAACTAGCTTCAACTGTTTTCATGCACTAGACCTTGCACAATTTACGTAAACATGCTTCGGTGAACACTGTGTTGTGCGTGACACGGCGATTTGAATATCAGCTGAGCTTCATCACAAATCAACAGTGGTACGCTCCTGTATAAGAAGACACGTTGAGTTGTTAAAACTCTGAATAAACCATAAACTAGGACCTTGACACTCTCACATTAATGGTATGCATATGGTCGTTGAAAGTACACTTAAACTGGAGATTTTCATACAGTACAGTTCAGTATTTTTATTTATAAAGTTTCCCTGCATACTGCATCTTTTAACTCGAGCGTAACGCGGACGATCGGCGGCGCTTCACGAGCACTGGAATTAGACCAATTACACGCTGTATTCTTGCGATTTTCACGCAAACCACTGTAGCAACAAGCGTCATTTAAAAAAAAAACTTAATTATTAAAAATACTGTAGGATGATTCTTACTTGTGATAGACTAGTTGCCATGATTCCCTTGGTTGGTAAATCATCCAGACTGACTTCATTGTCATTAGCATCCACACTATTACTAACAAAACTGTCTTCCTTGCTGGAATCACTGCTGGATTTCTCTTTCTCTTCTTCTTTCGTGCTCTCCTTTGATTCACCTTCATCTTCTTCTTGAGCAGGTGTTTCTTCAGTCTGTATTTCTACTTCCCCATTGATTTGTAGGCCACTTAGGGCTTGTTCAATCTCCACAGCATGCTAAAGAACACAATAAAAGTATTGTTACTTAAAAATAAATTATGACAGTCAAATTGAGTAAGATGTTTTAAGAATCCACTGAATGTTTTCTATTGGCTAAATGAACCAATATCATATCATCATGACCGTGATTCATCTTCCTATTGTCTGTAGCACATAATCTAATTATCACAATACGAGGGAGTATCAAGAAGTTTTAAAGATCACCCAGAAAAATACGGCCAAGAACATCATTTTATTATGCGATCCTTAAGGCATCTTTGCACAGTCACTGTGCATAATAGACCTTTTCAAAATCCATTCTGAAATCTCCGGAACATTGATCACATGGCCATTTTTACAACCAATCACGTACAAGCTCATTTAGTATGCACGATTTTGTCAACAAAATTTTCCGAAAATTCTCTGGCATTTCAGTGCAATAAAAGTGAAAAATAAATAGAACCAGACCCCTACATTATTAGATACACTAATTCTGAACAACGTTAGGCTGATGGTACCATAAGCTCACTGACACAAAGAGTGAAATTTCCATTTGAAAACGGCTGATTAAGCTTAAGATTTCAAGTCACATTAGGGCGATCACACGAAAAGTGACTCGATAGTGCTAACGCTAATTACAAGTTCGAATTCGTATGCAACCAGATAACGAGAACGCAACCTTAACATTCTGGTTATTGTGTTGAAGAGTCACTTTTTCTATCGGCAATTGCCGGAAAGTGTAAAATCAGCTTCGGAAATTCTCGGAAAGTCGTGTTCTGAAAAGGTCTATTACACATTTCTCCATCTTTAAACTGACTGTCTACAGACAGACATTGTAGTTTCTTGATATTTTGTAGGAGTACAATATCTATAAATTCATTGTTATTGCCATCACAGAATGTAACATTATTTATCAAAAAAGAAATTTGCTTTCTTGATAATAATGTGCCTACTTTTTAACTACGATTGGCATCCACTGTCATTTTTTGACAATTTTAATTGTAGAAACTTAAAAGTTTCTACAAAATTGAAAAACTTTGTATGTGAACTTTAACAATCCTGAATTGCTATTACCTGGCTCTCATGATCGGTTTCAATCTCAGCTCCTGCTGCTCCAATGCTAGTAATAGTCTCATCCACATGCTCACTTAAACTATCTAGATCATCATCTTCCTCACCACTGCCAAGGCTGCGAAGGAGACAAAAAGAGTACTTAATAATTAAATATGTAGGTAGAAATCAGGATTTACTTTATGTTTATTTACGATTCAGGACATGTGTTTGTTTCACAGATGAACATGGACTAAAGCTCAAGGCTTTAAAGGTAGGTATTCCGATCTGGTGAAAGAAAGAAAGAAAGAGTCTTTTAGGCTGATAGCCAAGGATAACCCAAGAAAGCCTCTAACGAAGCTTATTTCCATTGAGGTCCTAGATCTTTCTTTAATATTCAGTTTTAGTGCAGGAGGAAAACTGGAGGACCCGGAGAAAAAACTGCGGAAGCGAGCTTGGACTGAAAACCAAATGCACATAGAGCGCCGGGATCAGGAATCGAACCTGGGACTCATTGGTGCAAAGTGAGGGAAATACCGCTGCGCTAACACGCTTCCCGTGACGATTTTTAAATTTAATATATACTTTCTCCGTAGCAGCGTGTATACTGATATTGGACTCTGTCATGATCATAAAAATTGAAATAGATACCTTTTCAGAGTCATTCTTTTTGTAGCATGTAGCTTACAGGATCATCACGATCCCTTCATTCAGCGTGAGTGTGCATTCTTTTTGCAGCACGTAGCTTACGGGATCATCACGATCCCTTCATTCAGCGTGAGTGTGCATTCTTTTTACAGCACGTAGCTTATGGGATCATCACGATCCCTTCATTCAGCGTGAGTGTGCATTCTTTTTACAGCACGTAGCTTATGGGATCATCACGATCCCTTCATTCAGCGTAAGTGTGCATTCTTTTTACAGCACGTAGCTTATGGGATCATCACGATCCCTTCATTCAGCATGAGTGTGAATCCATCCCTCACACTCACGCTGAATGAAGGGATCGTGATGATCCCATCCCGTAAGCTACGTGCTGCAAAAAGAATGACTCTGAAAAGGTATCTATTTCAAATTTTACTTTTTCCTTGTTTGAATGAAGGGTCAACACCTGCTTAAAGCAATTGTAAAGTTTCATCCATATACCATGAGCCAAATTAATGCTATAGGCAAAAATGTGTCTGAGAGAGGCCCTTAGAAACACATAGGATATTTATTTAATGTTAACAAAATTTACTATTTGAAAATATCTTGTCAACAAAACATAAGATGGGCGTGAAAATTTACAGGGGTTATTAGAAATATATGCGCTTTCATATGGTAACAACATCTCCAATTCGATTTTGTGAGTGAAAGTGATCGGAATACACACCTTTAACAAATTCAGGGTGTGTGTTCATTTATCTTCACAGATGAACATATTAAACAATTTAGGATATGTGTTCATATGTCCTCACAGAAAAACATGGTGGGTATATGGACATACAACCAAAATCGGATTGGATACATTTTTTGAAAAATTCGAATTTTGTGAGCAATTTTTCCTTTGGAATATGTATTGAAATGCCAAATGTGCTTTGAAAGTGCAATTTACATTGTCACATGTACTGAATGGAATAGAAATCAGTGGTTCACATTCAAGTGGTTTACAAATAGGTAGCATTTTTTTTTGCCTCCTCAGGTTTAAACATTGGATGGTAGTCAAAATCTTTGGCCATGTAGCCCTACCCAACCAAATCTGAGTGCCCCGCTTTAAGACATATGTTCATGTTGGAGGAGGAGGGAGTGGGTTACGTGTAGGGGGTTTCAAGTCCAAGCAAGTCCTACTTACTATGTGACAGCTATGGATTCACTCATTGACAAGGCTATCTTGACTTGATCCTTATTATTGTTATCTACTGGTGTCTCACTATCCCTATGGGGAGGGGGTAACATGTAGGGGGTTTCAAGTCCAAGCAAATGCTACTTACTATGTGACAGCTATGGATTCACTCATTGACTAGGCTATCTTGACTTGATCTTTATTGATATCCGCTGGTGTCTCACTATCCCTACATGGGGAGGGGGTAACATGTAGGGGGTTTCAAGTCCAAGCAAATGCTACTTACTATGTGACAGCTATGGATTCACTCATTGACTAGGCTATCTTGACTTGATCTTTATTGATATCCGCTGGTGTCTCACTATCCCTACATGGGGAGGGGGTAACATGTAGGGGGTTTCAAGTCCAACAAATGCTACTTACTATGTGACAGCTATGGATTCACTCATTGACAAGGCTATCTTGACTTGATCTTTATTGTTATCTGCTGGTGTCTCACTATCCCTACAAAAAACAGTAATTTGAAGTGATTGTTAGATGAAAACATTGCATATGTTACCTTAAAGAACATTTCTCAATTTATGGTTTACACTGGTAAGAACACAGAATTCACACAAAAATGATTACGGATAGCTAATGAACCTTGCCTTCTAGGAATGAAAATACAAGCAGGCGAGACAGACATCATCAACCCATTTTGAAACTGTAGCTACTTTCAGACTTTATCAAGCATATTTTCTTTTTTGAGATTACAAAACAATGTATCTATTTTGAAGAAATATATTATAAAACTAGATGTTCTTAACCAAACCCACACAAAGTATCTTTACACACACAAATACAATATTTGGGATTTCAAAGATCAGGGCATCTTGTATTCAAGGCATCTGCCTTCCTATATGGAATACAATTTACAGTGGAAGCTTGGTAACACGAAAACGCATAACCCATTAAACCGTGTTACTCAAAAGGAACTTAAAACCCTGGCTTTTCCCTATTGTTTTATCATGTATTTTTCATGTTTAACACGTAAGAAACAGTACGAAACCCGCAATTTTTACATTGCATTCTCGAAAGATAACACGAAAACTCTGCACGAAAAGTACATTCGTCGTTATCTTATACATTCACGTTTTAAAAACATTGATGTTTAAAGAACATCGCAAAAATACCCCTACTTGAAAATTGGCGAGTCCGATGGCTAGACCAATATTGCTGATTTTGATGTTTCATGGCACTGCACGGATTGATTTTAAGTTAATAATTTTGAAATAAATTTTATGTTTTAAGTTAGCGATTAATCTTTTAATACAATATTTCATTGGTTCATGTCTGTCTGTGATATTTTTCTGACGTTCAGGCTTTAAGTTAGCTTACAGATGCCACATGCTATAAGGCAGTGCAGTATCAACACCACTAATGCATTTGATTTTTATTGGCGGTGTTTGGTTATGGTTAACACAAAATTTGCTTAACACAAAAGCACACTCTTGGCCCGATGATTTCGTGTTAACGAGCTTCTACTGTACAAGTTGCCACTAGGGTAGAAACATAGTCACCATACCAACTCATCCCTTTCACTTTGAATGTCAACTTTGGCAGCTAAATCATCATCACGATGCTGAAAAATATATTTCAATCAAGAAAAAAACTCAATTTTACTTAACCCATATATATCAATTTTATTCAAGTAATATCAGTTTAGAAGAAATAGGAAATTTAAACCTCACTGGCACCATACAGTGTTAATTAAGTTAATTCATAAGCTATTTTCCACTGATAAATTGTGAATAACATGGGTGTCCATTATGTGGATGTAATATTTTGTTGAATTTAAAAACCATGTTCCAGGAAAAGATGTTTCTATACAACTTGACACAAAAATGGTCATGTCGACACGATCAAGAAAAATTAATAATAATAATAATAAAAATGAACATCTTGGTAAAAAATCCAAAATATTGTGATTAAACATTCCCGGAGAGAAAATAGGAAAACTGTTTTTGAGTCAAAATTACCCCTAAAGGAAATTATCTCCCATCCACAAATAAGCAAACACATTTTAGATAGTTACAAAAATCAGTAAAAACCACAGAGTGGTCGAATGTCAAGACATTTTTAGTACTGTAAACACCAATATTTTCGCGCAAGGCTAATTTTGAATCATTTTGTGCTCTTTAATTTTCACGCTTGTGATTTTTAACGTGCAGTGGTTTATACATACCACTTTTCGCGCTACGCAAATTGAGCGTGAAAATTAATGTAGCGCGAAATACACCACTTATACAGTAACTTGCAATCTGTGAGCCTACCTTGCCCAAATCTTCCTCTTCCTTCTGCGATGCGTCAATCATGAATGCCTCAATCGCCTCTTGCTCATTAGGCGTCAGATCAGCCACCGCTGCCAACGCTGTCACTGTCAAGGGCTCCCTGCCTTCACCAGATGGAGCAGCAGAATCATCGGCAGTCTCCTCTTCTTCCTCCTCATCAGAGCTCGACTCTTCCTCTTCTAGTAAAATGATATATTGACAAAAAGAATCAATTTCAACATCAAGTATAAGGTGCAGGATTTTAAATCATCTATATATATATACACTAATACATACTAATATCACCGGTTAAGCATTTGCTGTATTTGTCACGCTACTGACAGAAACAAAAGTCATATATTCCAGGAAGATTTGACATAAAATTGATATGTATTCTGTAAAATGGCACCAATCTTGCGAAACCATAATTTTATGTTGCAGGATCAAAGGATTAGTATATTGTACGTAATTATCAAAACTTGGGAATTATGACACTTTACCGCAAGGTCTATTATACTTCTTGCTTTTGAAATATTCTCATGATTAATATTATTATGATTTGATTATTCAAATAGGGCACTGTAGCTTATGTAATCTCAATAAATTGTTAATGATCTCAATACATTATAAAATCCCTTTCAATATTCTAATTCCCACCTTCTTCAGCAGTCGCATCTTCTTGTCCCGTTTCTGTCTCTGTAGCAGTCTCCGTAGCACCATCTCCTTCTTCCTCCTCTTCCCCTTCCTCATCGTCAGCTTCCTTCTGTAGTTTGCTTCCTGCGGTATCCAAATCTTGCATCAAACGGAAGAATGCAAGCTCGTTAAAGAGAATCTCTGAGATGTCCACCAGCAAATCCTCTCCACATTCTCTCATTCTGAAAAAGAATCAAATTGTTGCCGTATCGTTATGATGATGAATTGGTTTCACTTCTTAAGACCAAATTTTAAATTGTATTAAGAGAACCAACACCTGTGATGTCTTTGTTGAAGTAAGCAAAACAGCGCTTATTACACTATGACATAGCAATTTTGTTTGAGTTGTTATATATGCTGCTAGATTTGGTAAATTGCTTTGGTCTGATTTCCTTGCTTTTCAGTTGTATTTATTTTCCTTTTATTTTTATGTTGTAGGTAACCTCCCGTATCATATTTGATCCTTGGTGTGTTTTGTACCTTGTCCTTTGAAGATCTACTTTTATATCAATTTTGCTTTGAAATATTTGGCTCTGTAGATAGAGCAAAAAACAGCATGGCATCAAGTATGTTGAAACTTGCAACAAGTTGGCATTCAAGTTAACATATCAACTAAATAATTTTAATTCAATCATATCTGCAAGCTATATATCTCTGACTACGGCAGAAAACAAGGTCAAAACAGGTAATTAAGCCCAAGTTTTAACCAAAAAGGTCACAGTGGGACAAATTGTAATGATAATATGCACTATGATGGAGCTTTGGCATTTAATTTTCTTAAAACCATTATAAAGGACAAGAAAAAATGTGACTTACTTTCTGCCTGAGAATTTGGCCAATGAATCTTGCAGTATTGATCCCAGCTGCCTATTAAAGAACCTGACAAACTCCCTGCTGTCGTCCCGTTGTCTAGCTAGCGTCAAAACAAGACGTCTGATGTAGGCCAATAGCTGAGGGGAACACACATCATCCATATGCTCCTTCAGGTATGGGATCACTTCTTGCATGATGCTCTTGATTTGTAGGTCTAGTTGGCGGGTGTCAATTCTTGGGTACTGGAATACAGGTTGCAATGGAAGTGGTGCAAACTTAGACAAATATACACAAAGTGATCTCGCTGTAGAAGTGATGATATAATCAGACTAGCTTCCATGGATACGGATTCAAACTATATTTACATGGCTCATGGCATATATTTGATTCTCTATGTAAAACACACTTGCAAAACAGGCTTTTTTGAAAATGTGTGAGACAGATACTTTTTCCTGCTAATTTAGCCAATTTTCATTGAAGTACCATGATCAAATTTGTCAAAATTGGTCAGATGGCGCAAGTTCAAATACCTTAAAAGAATGGGTTCACATGGTTCGATGTGCTGTGCGTTTCAAAAGCACTTCTCGACCAATACCCCCCTCTCGTTGTTGTCAGATTGATCTAATCTCTAGGTACTTATTGTTGACTCATTGCGTGGTATCTTCTCACAGACTGCATATGTTAAGTTAATATTTTTGATTTCAAGTTTTCGTCTCACAATTTTTCAGACATATTAGATTAATTTTGATGAACATGTATTATATTATTTATTTTTATATTAGGTTTCATTTTGCATGTTTTCAATTTGATTGAACTGCATTAACACTAAGAAATGGAAGTGTCTATACACAGGCCCGTCCTGTACTCAAATTTTGTGAAGTCTAAACGCAAGGCCACCTTCAGTGGCAAAATCACAAGCGGCTAGACTATACAAAATTAATTGCAGGACAGTCCTGCGTATAGCCATGGCCCTAAGAAATATTAAAATATAAGGTACATTGATAAGTCAAGTAACAAAATGCATTTGCCTTACAGGTAGATCTGAGAAGCTACTTTCACTGCCCATATCTTGTGCAGAACTATTGCTGGTCACGTCTGTACTAGTAGCATCGATGGTCCCATCGTCTTGGACTTCGCCTCCTACAGCGCCACCGCTTGCTGCTGCTTCCTGCTCGGCTTTCATACGCTCGTATTCTCTCATTCGCTGGAAAAAGTGAAATTGTAACGTGGTTGGAGTTGAGAAAAAATGTGCAAAATGAATTGCTATATTGTGATTACAACTTTGCTTCAATGTAAAGCTGTTTTAACAGTTTCTTGTGACCAAGCAGTGGAATTATAGAGGCACTAAAACTTGTGGTCCTGAATAAGACTGAATTTATTGACTATTGGTCAATACAACCCAACTGATGGAAATAAATCTTGAAATGCATTTTGCAGAATTGTGTCTGCACTTGTTGATGTCAATTGACAAGGACCATACGCTTCTGTAAACAGCATATTGTGGTAATTTGATTGAATTTTTTGCACACCGAAGCTTGAAATAAAGGGCACTCATTATTCAAGGCCAACAAGCAATCCATGCAGTGTTCAAGAAAACTTCCAAATCTGGGCATGGGGCATCATGGTCAAGTGTAAGGGCAGCCAGGCCAATGGCTTGGTAGTCCTGACTTTATTCAAACCCTGATGCACACAAACCAGTGTAATGGCTCACTTAACATAGGTAACCAACCAATTTAGCTCAAATGGTAAGGCCCTCGCTTGCAGTGCACAAGGTCCTGAGTTCTTAAAAAAAAGTTGTGAAATTGAAATTCCCATGGGCAAGGAACTAACTGCTAATTATCTTGTGGAAATCTGTATGAATCTTGGGGAGCTGATCCGGCAGCGATGGTGCATATGGGGCTGATCAAGGTTCAGCGCCTCTAGAGGTTGCCGCAGAACCTGAAATGATGCTTGGTGTGGAATGGAGCTTACTTGGGCCACAGTGGTCAGCGAACACCTGTAAGTGTGCTCACAGAGGCATAGTGCACTATAAATCCCCTCTTTATGAAACTAAGAAATAATAACCAACCTGTAATGCTTTATCAAGGTGAATAACAGTATCTCCAAGTTCATCGTTAGCAAAGCCAAAGTCCCCTGGTCCCTGTGATGGTGGAGTGGATATCTCACTTGCTGAGTCAATGTTCTCCATGTAGTCATATGGATCTGAGGCCAGAGAATCACCGGTTGCACCCTTTCCCTTTGACCTTTTACTTTTGCCCTTTAACCTCTTGAAGCCTTGGCCATATAGCTGAGCCTAAGGGAAAATATATAGTTCAAATAATTGGCATGAATATGAAGATGGGAAGACAAGTAAATAGCAAGAAACAAGTGACTAGCAATATAAGATTCCCCACAACTTTTTAACGAAGACAGTGATTTGAGAAAGAAATAACTGCACAAAGTATTGTTTCACTAGAACTGACAAGAAACCAAAAAGTACCCTGGGAAACCATTGACTTTTAACACAGAGCTACTTATCACCATTTTGAATGGTTAGAAATGGTACAGAAACCTCTTCCATAAACAAGCTCGTCCATAAACAACACTAATTATAAAGCAATTTTCAGTTTCTAATACTACTTTATCACAGAAACAATTTAAAGATTGGAGCCATGAAATTTCCCCAGAATGCTGAGCAGCTGAACCTCAATTTGACTAAATAATACTTAATATACTTACTGATAAAATGAAAATGTGACTGTACAACCCGATCCCCGAAAGTCTGTGTTTTCTATTTTGAGATGCACCAAAAAATGTATGAAAATAATGTTGTATTCGGATGAACTGATATTTTTATGGATTTGAAATGTTCATACCTAACTTAAACTCTGTGTAAAATATCTGCTTTCATTTCAACTTCAGAATACCTTAAAACTCACTTACTAAAAGTGAAATGCACATAAAATGTAAGTTTTAAAATGTTTTCTTTACTGAAATGTCATGCATCAAAGAATTGAAACTGTACTTTTAATTGTTTTATGAACTTAATAAATCATCATTTATCAATTTAATGCTAATTAATGCTAATGATTTATTCTGTTTGAATCTGCAATAAAATCCAATTGACCAAGGGTTGACATTATTGAGGGTTTGTAGTGCTGATTGATTATTGGATTCTAATGCATTGTGGAAATGAAAACAGCTCAAAATTTGTTGAAATGCAAGCCCTTATCATTCCCACAAATTGCATCAGAATCTAAAAATCAATGGATCTGCAATATAGCTTGTGGTCACATATTCATTCTATCATTATCTACACATGCAAACATTTAACAAGACTTCAATTTGCAGGGATGAGATTGAAGGACTCTGAAAAAAGAGGAAATGCCACAAAACAGAGGAAACTTTCAATCTCCTATACTTTTGTACAGGGATCTGAAAGTAACAAAGGAGGAATTCCTCTGATTGTAGGATAAGTCTCATCCCTGAATTCAACATAAACCTCAACCAAAGTTGATAAAGCAGCAAGTGGCAATATCAAGATACCCTAACAGTAGAATTCAAAGCAAAAGCCCAGCATTATAGAAGTGAAAATACATTAGAATGGTTACCTCTTGAACCACCCCTTCTTCCGAAATAATGGAGAGAGGTTCATGAAGCTAAATACAGATCAATAACAAAATGGGAGATATATCAATATATTTGTAAGCTTTACTTGGGATTGTGGATGATTTAATTTGTTATATGGCCATCTATTATATCATCAGGCTACGAAACTAATGACTCAACACACCTGATTTGGATCAAGTATTGCTCTTATTTCAAAAAATAAATTTGCCCAATATTTTAGTAGCTTTTCATATTACTATTATAAGTCTTTGTTATTATCCTAAATCAAAAGTTGTTATTAAGAAGTGGACAAGTACAATAGCTTAGTGCAATTTATATACTAAATCAAATCTATGCCCTGAACTTGAATATATACTTCAAAAAAATACATTCACAAACTGTATATCTCGACATCTGCCCTCACTGGGGGTTTAGCCTTTTCATATGTTGGTCACCTTTCACCAAATAGACACACTAAGTTCATACCTATTTGGTAGACAGGCAATAACTTTAATGTCTGCCCAGGTTGACACCAGAACCATTAAGTGGAATGACTTGAAATATAAATATCCCCTGGAACTGGTAACACGTAATATGGGCACATTAGAGATGTGATTTTGTAACCATGCATAGATCTGTGATTGATTGTGTTTACCTTCATTTCATCATCTTCTGAGGTGATATAGCTCTCACTTGGGGTGTGTTCTGAGGCAGACATCTGCCATGGGGCACGCTGCTGAATTCCACCCTGCACAATTAAATAATGCAAATATCAATTAGGAAAAAAGGCTTTATTAAGCTTGCATTTATCGCATATCTTTGGTATCACAAATGCACTATTTGTTATAGGGAAGTGCTTGAAGTCAGTGAAACTGACACTGTCATAGGTTTATGAAGAGTTTTGGAGATAAACATTTTTAAGTTATTGAATACTTCCATAACCATTAAGATGCAGTGCACCTAATTCAGAAAAATAAATAATTCATGCTTACTATTTTGATGAATTTTTGTATCTGCATTTGTCGATAACTCAAAAAAAAAGTTGTGTTGTTAAAATTCTGTGAGCATTTACAAGAGGGATATATCATTATTTTCAGCACAATTTAATTACTCCAACTGTTATTTTTTGCAAAAGATAATTTTTCTACATGCAACCATTTTTGGGGACAACTGGTACAAACATATCATTTATGTTATGACTACAAATAAGCTGAACATAAGGAGTTACAGTTTAACTTACAGCAAAATCAGAAGTCTCTCCTGGTCTAGGTGCAGTACGCAGTGAATCCTCCGTCAGATATTTGGAAACCAAATCTTGCAAAGCATACAGCGCCCTCTGTCGAAGGTAATCTGTGTTTAGCATCTGTAACTCACGGAACAATTCGATGAGGAAATGTGGCCTTGCTTCGTTCTGTGAAATCAGGGTGGCTACTTCTGAATAGATGGATTCACGCAGGGCCTCAAACAGAGAAAACTCACTGCCTGCATCAGATTCCCTGTATTGGGAAAATGAAACCAAAGATAACAACACTACTTGAAAGAACAAAACTCATTAAGTAGTAAACCGTATAGTATACAGCATGCATGTGCTTGCTTTGGGACAAAATTCTAGAATGCTATGTCAATGATGGCGCCAAACAACCCTGGCATGAGTCGCAAGGCATACTTAAATATCACTGGTTGTGACAATAGAACATGTATCAGGTGCTTTATGTGTGCCCTTACCAATTTTCCTGGCAGGCTTCAGATAGACGTGATACTAGTGAAACTTGCTGTATCAAGGAATGCCCCGACACTGACGACACCATTCAACCCTGGCCTGGGTCCCTAGGCATACTTACATTTCATTGGTTGTGACAATAGAATGTAGGTGCTTTATGTGTGCC
>JXSR01S044113.1:0-10573 GCA_000969725.1 Ophiothrix spiculata | reverse complement strand
AGAATGTAGGTGCTTTATGTGTGCCCTTGCCCAATTTTCCTGGCATGCTGGAGATAGACACTATACAAGTGAAACTGGCTGTATCAAGGAATGCCTTGACACTGATGGCGCCACTCATCCCTGGCTTGGTGGATCCCTAGGCATACTTACATTTCACTGGTTATGATAATAGAATGTGAATCATTTATCTATGTGCCCACACCCAATTCTCCTGGCATACTGGAGAACGACATGGTACTAGCGAGACTGGCTGTATCAAGGAACACTGTGCCGCTGATGGCGCCACTCAACCCTGGCCTGGGTCCCCATGCATACTTACATTTCACTGGTTGTGACTATAGATCTGTGTGAATCAGGCACCTTAGGTGTGCCATCACCCAATTCTCCTGGCATACTGGAGAACGACATGGTACTAGCAAGACTGGCTGTATCAAGGAACGCTGTGCCGCTGATGGCGCCACTCAATCCTGGCCTGGGTCCCCAAGCATATTTTGGGCTTTTCATTGCTGCAAGTTGGGCTCTGGCACTGGCTGCTGCATTGCTCGACTTGCTACCAATTGTATCATCTGGAAAAAGGACAAGAAAAGTTCTCTTGAAATTTGAAATCATAATTGTTCAGTGATTTTCTAAATTATATAGATCTTACATTAAATACCAGGATTTAGCACGATTTAAAATGGCAAAAAGCGTGGCCAGCTTTTTAAAAAGCACGAAAATGTGTGAAAATGAAACCTCTAAAAAGTCCTCTTACACACAGGGAAACTGTGCTTGTACATATATAAGTTTCAATGCTGTTCTTTGTTCAGTTTTTTCACCAAAAATAATGAAAATTGTATAATTGTTTCTTTTACAAACTCAAAAGCACTCAAAACTTACAAATATCAAATTTAGTTCAAAGGAAAAATTATGGCAGCCATCTCTCTTTCAAATTGATAAAATCCACCACTATAACAATGCTGTTAAGGGCCCTCCACAGAGTCAGTTATGATACAGATTTGGGCATAAAGAGTGATAATAACAATTTCACAGCTGAGTTGAGAGAAGCATATGAGAGTTAATGACTTGATCAAAGACACGCCTCTTCAGCGTTCGATACACCACGCCCAATCGTTGCAAACTTTACAGCACGGCCAAAATGATGCTTGTAAGACACATCTTTCAACATAGGACACATGCAACTTTTTTGGGCCACATTTTCATACTAACCTGTCATGACTACCTCACATACCTTCAATGGCCCTGGGATCTCTCAATGGTGGCGGGGGTGCTTGCTCTGCAATCTCTCTACGCCGTCTCTGTGCTTCACTGTAGAAGGAAACAAGCACATAATAAGTGGTAGTATTACAAAAGTGAAACACTATAACACTAGACTTTGCATACCAGTAAGTGTAATGACATAACCAGGCATGGAGCTCACATTGAGGAAATTCTGGTACACTTGGTTCCTGCCAATATTAACTCTGGGGGCCGATATTTGGTTGCACGCAAATAATACCCCCCCCCCCATATGATCCAGATGCCAGAATGAAAATGACAAGAGAGTTGGGATCTACGTTCTAAATCTATAACACTCTTAGATGATGAATTTGGTATAGTTTGATCAAGAAATCTGATTAGCTTAACTTATTGCATTATAGCTCGGGAATCAATTGGCATTCCCCAGTTTGCACTAGTCATGCAACCTCTTTCTTAGGCTTGGTGTCCAAAGACATTTGCCCGGCCGAGTGACGTTCGCTCTTGACTTATTCGCTAAAACGGAGCGCGAATTTCGCTCTCATTGCGCGAACATCATTTCAGTCGATGAAAGTGAATGTCACTCGTGCATGTTGTAGTGCTATGATTATTGAATAAACAAACCCAAGAATATTCGGAGCGAGCATTGCTCAAATTTAATCTGAAGTGTAGCGAATGTCGTGAAATTTGTTAAGCGAATGTTGCCTCCTGTTGGAGGGAAGTTTTCTTAACATCTTCCTAAGCCAGCCAGGCTTTACACCACATTTAAGGTTTTGTTATTAAAAATCGAATAACATCACATTGCCTTACTTTTTCTTGAGGAGACTCCTTATGTTTATAGGCGGCACAGTTCTGTCAGTGGGTGTACGGCCTTCTCCAGCAACTATTCTAGATGCTGGAGTCACATCTCCAGCATTGGTGAAGTCTAGCCGATATAAATCTGCCAGGCCGGGATATGTCATGCCGTAACGCTCGGCTTGCCTGGACTCCAAGTCAACACTGTCATGATCTATACTCCCTAAATGAAATGAACAAAACATGGAAACAAGAGTTTAATATGAAACAAAAATCCTGAAGATAACTAGACCTGTTTTCAACTGTTCCACTAGGAGCTTTGTTACAAAACACATTACACTTGTTCTGTATCTCCTTATTGGTGCATTTAAATAATTATAATAATTGTTGTTTGCGTAAGGATTTCCTGTTTTGATCTAGCCAACAACTATTTCGCTTCATATTTGCACCAATTCTAGAACAGATCCTATTGTACTTTGATCGTGATATTTACTTTGTTGCAGAACTGGGGCAGGTTATGATGGCCAAACCTATAAGTTGTATGTCAAACTTAGTGACAGTTTGAGGCAAACAAGGAAGACTGGAGTATCTGGAGAAAATCTGCGGCATTGAGTATTGACTGAAATTTTAAATGCTAACATCCAGTCCCTGAAAACAAAGTTCACTAGTGCGAAGCGATGGAGGTACCACTATACTAACCAGCTTTAAGATTACAAGAAAGATTTTAATAGATTCCCAGAAGACTGTTCCTAGTTTAACTTTGTAACTGTTACATGTCATCCTTGTCACATATGGTGTATCTGTGATCATTTTGAAGTTATAACTTTATCAATATCCAGCGGTGGTTTTCAGAATATCCCACAATGCATTATTCTGATACACTTAGATATAATAGGCAATAATGGTTTTATAGACAAGGGGTTATTAGGAATTTGAGAATTCCATTGAATAGTACTCATTCATATCTTTCCAGGGATGTGTTTCTTTTCACAATAGCCCAGTGTTTACCCACATTGCCGACACCTCAAAAACGTCAGAAACCTGTACAGAAGTACAGGAGTTGAATTGGATTTGCAGGTATATTGTACAATGTTGCATTGCATCGTTGGATATTGTGAAAACCTCCTCTGATCAATATCATTATTCTCCAATGTCCTCTTACAACCAAAAATAAAAAACTATTTTGCTCATCACCTGTAGCAGTGTTTGGAGGTATGTGATAGTCTTCCCCTTCATAGTTTTCTCTGCCGACTCGGTACCTTGCAAAGGCGTCGTAATCTCTTTGGCTGTCTGTATCATTGAAATGGGCGTTGTACTGATTGCTTAACTTAGGCTGGCTTGGCATGGACGCGAAATTGGGTGGGAATGTTGGATTCATGCTGAATGGGTTACCTGAGGAAAAATTGAAACAAAAAAGTTGGTAATTTGTGATACCAATAATGGACCATTTCATTACAAAAGCATAAATGATGAATGTTTGTCTGTGTGGTAACAACAATAGGCAAAAATAAAAACGAAACCATGAACGATTCATGTACAAAAAATATTAACATGCAGTAATCCTAATCAATCATTACTAGTCTCTAACACATAACAAAACCACAAGTTCATAATGTTGTAGAATACAAGGGTTGTGCAATGGATCTCATTGCTTGCTATATACTTTATAGAGTTTAGCAGAGGTACATTTCCTTGCATACTGCTGTAAGATGGGCTGTAATCCTGATAGACTGACGAGTTTTTGTTAAGTGTTAAGATACCATGGTGTAGGCCTACACTACCCAAATGCTCACAACACTTGAACTACTGCCTGAACCTATGTCGTGTAATTTGACTCGCCTGAGCTTTGGGCAAATGGAGGAGGTGGTGCATTTCTAGGCATATTGCTGTAAGGTGGACTGTAGTCGTGGTAAGCTGCCCTGTTATTGTTAATTATTGGCGCTCACTACCCGTGATGCTGCCATCAGTTACACTACTGACTGAACCTTTTCTCGTCTAATTCGACTCACCTGAGCTTTGGCCATAAGGAGGAGGAGGAGGTGCATTCCTAGGCATACTGCTGTAAGGAGGACTGTAGTCGTGGTAAGCTGCCCTGTTATTGTTAAGATTAACATGGGGCGGGCGCTCACTACCCGTGATGCTACCGTCGGTTACACTACTACCTGGGCCTTGAAGTCTCTCATACATGCGGTGAATTTCCTGCTGCTGGTTATAAAGCTGGAATACAAGTCATGAAATGTTTACTTACAAATGTTGAATCGAAATGGCAAAGATAACAATGTTGCATTTTAGTGAAAAAGCTTTAAACCATTTTATCAAAAAATGCATAATATTTAAGAAATATGGTGTGATAGTCAGGCAAAAAAGAGGTGAAATGGTGACAAAATGTCTAAAATAAGCTGAAAATAATAAGAGAGGCTGAATATATGACTTTTTTTGAGTCATCAAAAAACTGTAATCAACTAAAAACTGAACTCTCACACCCCTCAGAGGTAATTAGGCTTCTTTACTTTATGGATCCTTTGACTTAACAATATCTCACAATGTGAAAGTTGTGGCCTAAATCACCAACCAATTAATTTGTTTTCTACTAATTTTCTCCTTTTACAGAACATGATTACATATGTGCATGAAAGATATATCGGTATTTAGAAAGGGTTGAACGTTAAGGTACATAGTCCAATTTTTCAAATTTTAGTTTTCACTGTCATACAATACAATACAAAATTAAATTTATAAAGCGCATAAAATCAGGAAAACAGAGATGCCAGTATGT
The DNA here is from genome assembly GCA_000969725.1 of Ophiothrix spiculata. Lineage (NCBI taxonomy): Eukaryota > Metazoa > Echinodermata > Ophiuroidea > Amphilepidida > Ophiotrichidae > Ophiothrix > Ophiothrix spiculata. The sequence goes on along the minus strand of JXSR01S044113.1, from coordinate 5,769 downwards.
ATCACTAAAAAACATGAAACTTTCAAAAAACCCTGAAAATGTGCGTAAATTTTGGCAGAAAAGCTGAAAAAATATAAAAACGTGTAAATTTGGAGACCCCCTCCTGAAATCAGGTTAAAACAGGAAATCTGGCATCTCTCGGAAAATGTTCAGAGGCGCTACAGACATAAGAGTTATTGATATTATCATTGAAACAGATATAACAAATAGCATTGGATATTTTAAATAGCATTGGATATTTTTTATGTGAGCTGGTAGTCTATTCCATACTTCTGGAATATATAAACAGGCATGAGAATGATTTTTCATGAAAATATCTGAATTTAGTAAAATTTAACCCAAAAAACACTAAAAAGGTTAAATCAACCCCCAAATTATCTGAATTTGGATGATTTTTCATGACAAAATATCTGAAAATTCTCATGCCTGTATAAAAGATTGCCACTTAAGATGTTTCAATTTCAAATTTCAGTAAAATCAGAACAACGGTTATGATTTTATGAGCAATTTTGTATTTTCCACTTGCCTATACTTTACTGTGTCAGTAATTTTATGGTTACCTTATTTAACACATTTTTACTTATATCTTCGAAATGTGACGCGTTTCAGCTGTAAAATTTCACATGGGTAATGAGAAAAATATGTGGAATATTTTGGTACCAAAATCTCAGAAAGTCTGAAAAAATGCTGACCCAATCAGATAGGGCTCCTTAAATCAGGGGTGTGAGAGGCTAGTTGACAAAACCGAGGAAAAGTGTCATAAAGTTGGGGTAAAAGATCAAAAATAGGCTGAAAATGAATGAAAAAGCTAAAATTTTAGCACATGACCATTTTCAAAAACGAGGAAATCAGCTGAAAAGAGGAACTCTCACACCCCTGTTTAATACAGGGAATCAGCCCAAATTGAATTTGGAAAAATTATTGGCACACGTTATCATTTGAAGTCAAGTCACATCAGGGTAAAGACTTACCTGATTATAAGCAGTATTGAGATTCAACTGAAGCTGCTGATGCTGTAATCTGATATTGTAATCACTGACCATTTGCTGGAAACGTGGATCGGAACCTGATGCACCCTGGCTTGACATGTGCTGGAAGCGTGGATCAGAACCCGGTGGAACCTGGCTTGAAATAGAGTGACTAGGTGTTGTCATTCCTCCACCTGACAAATTGTAAAATGATATCGAATAAGAATATAGAGGATCAAAAACTTGTGTATTTTGGACTGATCTGACCAATTAAAATAATTAAAAAAAAAATAAATTAAATTAATATGGCATTAATTTGCTTAGCATATTGGCAAAAGTACAACACAAATAAACTTATCACACAAAAATCAAAAATAGCTAAATAAGAAATGTCCTAAAACGTCTTATGATTTCTTGCAACTAGTTCATGCATGTAGACTTGCAATAGCCCGGAGCGTGGTTCAGAAAATGACAAAAATATGGAAAAGTAGACTACCAACAGGATTGAAGGTCAGGCTTGTTAAGTCTACAGCCTTTGCAGTAGCAACATATGGCTCTGAGTCTTGGACACCAAAGAAAAGTGATAACAACATGATAGATGCCTTTGAAATGTGGTGCTATCGCCGAGTCCTGAGAGTTCCTTGGACAGAGAAAAGGACAAACTCATGGGTCCTGGAGCAGGTGGGAGAGAAAAAGACACTGTGTGCTGATATTTTGTCCAGAAAACTAACATACTTTGGTCATATCAGCAGACATCCCTGCCTGGAGAAAAACATCATCCAGGGAATGATAGAAGGCAAGCGCAAAAGAGGTAGATCATCAGCTAGCTGGCTGGATGATATTAAGAAACTGGCAGCCACTAGCATCACCAACACCACAAGGATTACCAATGATCGCACTCGTTGGAGAGCTCTCATTAAGACCACACCAGCGTATGTGTACGCCACGTGATTTAAGAGAGAGAGTTCATGCAATATTTCATAAATGACATTGGATTCTGCAAAAAGTGAACTATAGCCTGTTCATCTCTTTATAATTTCCCTCAAAACACCGGTGTGGAATAAGTAAATTTGCTATTACAAAATCTCAATGCATTGTTGCCAATTTTGGTATACAGATTTTCTTCACTAGCTATTCAATTAGAATTTTCCTATGTTTGCACTGAAAATAACAAGCATTTTTCATTATATCTTACCGACTCATATATTTGACATACATTTTCATCTGTAAAATAATGGAATCATCAAAGGTGGATGATCTGATCCGGTCACAAATCCACGACATACTTTTTCTTAATTGAATGAAAACCCATCACCAATATAATGCAATTCTGAAGTTCACATAGCTTGAGCTATTTGATTTGACAGGCAAAATGTGTCTATTTTCGTAACATTATCTGGCAATACACAATTACTCCGACCGTTTAGAAGGGAAAATATAAATAGTCTTGTGGTTCCAAAATCTCAAATTTGATTGTGTGTGAGTGTGTGTGTGGGGGGGGGTGGGGGGGGGGGGTGAACAGAACACACACACCTTTAATCAATTATGGTAATGAGTAGCTATTTCAAGGTTTTTCAAGATTTCCTACTCCATACCTGACATTGAATGTTGGAGGAGAGAACTCATTTGCTGCTGATCTCTCAGCATTGTCTGACACATCGTCATGCTATTTGCTAGCTGGTTCTGAAGCTGTTGGATTTGCCACATGTTTGCATCAGGAGATTGCTGCATCAAGCTGAAATCACCACGGCCCGATTCTGCCATCAGCTCTTGAGCTGAGCGCACATTTTCTTGTCTTCTTGTGTTGTAGCCTTGTGCCATACGTGGGCTCCATTTAGGGTAGCGAACACCATGAGCAGCATCGAAGTCTTCATCTGAAATCGAAACAAATTAATTATTATTAATTGGTTGAAATCCTTCCTAAAAGTAGAATGGAAAAGTCATTTTCAGTCAGTCATAAAAAGATTGGCTAAGTTCATGTACTTGCAGACTGTCATATTTGGCAAAAAGCATGATTGAAAATAAGATTTAAATAAGATAAAATTATACAATGCTTGTTTGTGTCCTATCCACCCTCCTTTACTCTGCTGAATGTTAGAATCTAACTGAGAGGGATGAAGCCCGGCTTGATGCATTTGATATGAGATGTCAAAGGAAGATCCTGCGGATTACCTGGTCACAGCACAAAACAAATGAATTCATACGATCCCTCACCAAACAACCGCAACCGACAGGGATTATAGGAACCCGCAGATTGAAATGGTTTGGCATCTGCAACGCATGGATCCAAAGAGGATTTCAAAGATCTTATACCATTGGAAACCAACTCATGGGCACCGCAGATGGGGACGTCCCAGGACAACATGGAAAGACGTTATACAGAAGAGACCTCAACTTCCTTGGATTGAGTTGGTCTGTTGAAGAAGCAGAGGTGGCAGCCCAAGATCGTGCTATGTGGAAACTTCTCTCCAGTCATGCAGCAGGTGCAGAGATGTGCGACGCTGACCGGTAGGTAGGTATGATTGATAACTCTGTTTTGATGTGGTCCTTTATATTCTTGATTGGCTTGAATGGTTAGTAGCAATAAGTGGTCATACCTGTATTCCTAGTAGGATACTTTCTTCTCCTCTGTAATTCATTTCTATAGTCTGCTTCAATGGTATAGGTATCAGCAGTCCCTGCGATGCTGGTATCATCCTACAAGTAACAAACAGGTTGAATTTCACACGTTAGTGTTTGACCATGCAATCTGGCGACAAAAAGCCAGCATTACATATGACCGTGTTCTGCTGTTAATGCCTTCATATGTGTTGACATAAAAAAAGAATAATCTTACAACAGTGCTACGTTTCGAAAGCTCTCAAAGGTGAGCAAATATTTAGCTTTGAGTACACAGTTAAATCTAGGAATAATCGTACAACAGTTTTCTATTTTTCGTTCATAACTTGTATCTTCCAATCAATAACCCTCATGCCGAATCTCACAAAATCCCATTCCACAAAATCAAGGAAAAGTCCAAATATGTGACCCGCCTTATCGAAAAGTACCTTAAGGTCGGCATAGTAAATTACGAGGTATGGGCCATTAAAGCGGAGCATAGTCAAAAATTCCGTCCAAGGTCGAATTTCTAATGTCATCATAAACGATACCTTTGAAGTGTCGTCTATCATGTTAATCAGGTTCCAACATCAAAAAACATTTGATTTTGGGACCCTTAAAGTACCTTTCGATATGACGGGTCACATATGTCATAGACCAGCACTAGCTATGATCACTAAAGCGCTGACAAGGCAGCTTCAACCCGTTAGCTTGCATCAGTGAACACAGGATTAGGCTGTGAGGAGTCAAAGGTTCAAATCCGGGGGTGGGAACCACCCAATTTTAACAAGTTAATTTTTTAGAGAATATTAAACAAAGAGGTGCTTAAAGGAGCTTGGTCCGTTTGCCTCAACTTTTTTCCAAACTTTCTGAGATTTTGGTGTCAAAATATTGCTCACATTTTTCTCATAACCCATGTGAAATTTCACGGCTGAGTTATGTTCCGTTTTGGAGATATATATGAAAATGTGTCTAATTATGGTAACCATAATTAATTACATACAGTAACGTATAGGAAGCTCTGAAATACCAATAAAATCAAAACCATTTGAATGATTAAGCTGAAATTTGAAATTAAGACCTTTTGAGTGGTCATCTTTCATATGACCATGAAAACTAAATTTTGAAAAATCGGACCAAGCTCCTTTAAAAATGTTAGGGATAATGAGCAGCAAAGTCTGCAAACTCCATTTTGCGGTACAAGTGAAAATACATCTTAAGGCTCAGTTCCTATAAACTGATGTTTTTTCGCTGATTCACTATCTTAATGCTTTCTTCCAAACATATTTTCTACTGACTATCAATGCCTTACTAACCATTGGATGCATTTTACTCTGTTTCACCTTTTACTATAAGACAACCTTTGATGGGGGATCATAATGTGACATCGAGTGCAGTTCATTCCTTATAACTTCACAAGGGGGCTGACTTTAAGGCTAGTATGTGATAGACTATCATACATCAATTAAAACAAATGTGTATGAAAAGTGAACTGCTCTCCGTCTGACATACCTGTTCCTCCTCTTCTTCCACTTGTATAATACCGTTGCCAGGATACGCATCTTCCTCATCACTAGCTTGGGTAGAGCCACCCCATGTGCCTGCTGCTGTCACATCAGCGCTACGCATGCTCACCCTGCTGAACAACACAAATGGTAATATGGTCTTGATCAATTTACAGATTGGACACCAACGACGATGCATTTGTTTCAGTTTTATATAATGTACAAAAAACCTACAAAAAAAATGAGTGTTTTACAAGCTAACTCTATACTTTGATCAATACCAACATCTTCAAAAAGTGAATTGATCAAGATAAGCGCATGCGTAGCTGTGCACAGCACAACTGCATGAGACGCAGCGCGCATTGTACGTGTGACTCGCGCATCAGTATCTACGGCGAGTGTGTAAGTGGGATTATGTTTACTTGCGGATGAAGAAAAGCCTAATAATTCCTGCCTGTTTAGTGTTGATCAAAGTATAGTGGGTCAGCTATTTGTACTTCCAGGTACACATGTTTTGCATGATCATGTGTAGTTGATATGTACTCACATATTGCGATTTTTGTGGCAAAAATAAATTTTGCAAATTTTGGGTTGTCGAAAAGGGCAAGTCAATAACTTTTTTAGGCATTATTTAAACAAAAATTATTCACAAACATATTTTGTTTGTTAAACTATGTAACTGGGGTCTGATTACCTCT
>JXSR01S044112.1:97452-108923 GCA_000969725.1 Ophiothrix spiculata | reverse complement strand
GTAGGGAGGAGACGTGATGTGAAATTTTGACAGCGAAGAGAGAGCATTGGTAGAGAAGGGAGGTGAGGTGGGATGATGGGAGTTATGCAAGGAGAGTTACTGGAGTTGTAGGGAGGAGGTGTGATGTGAAATTGTGACAGCGAGGAGAGAGCATTGGTAGAGAAGGGAGGTGAGGTGGGATGATGGGAGTTATGCAAGGAGAGTTACTGGAGTTGTAGGGAGATCGAAACATGTGAAATTGTGACAGCGAGGAGAGAGTATTGGTAGAGAAGGGAGGTGAGGTGGGATGATGAGAGTTATGCAAGGAGCGTTACTGGAGTTGTAGGGAAGAGACGTGATGTGAAATTGTGACAGCAAGGAGAGAGTATTGGTAGAGAAGGGAGGTGAGGTGGGATGATGGGAGTTATGCAAGGAGAGTTACTGAGGCTGAAGGGAGGAGACGTGATGTGAATTTGTGACAGCAAGGAGAGAGCGTTGGTAGAGAAAGTAGGTGAGGTGGGATGATGGGAGTTATGCAAGAAGAGTTACTGGAGTTGTAGGGAGGAGACTTGATGTGAAATTGTGACAGCGAGGAGAGGGCATTGGTGGAGAATTGAGGTGAGGTGGGATGATGGGAGTTATGCAAGGAGAGTTACTGGAGTTGTAGGGAGGAGACATGATGTGAAATTGTGACAGCGAGGAGAGGACATTGGTAGAGAAGGGAGGTGAGGTGGGATGATGGGAGTTATGCAAGGAGAGTTACTGGGAAAAAATAGCATGGAAAGTTTTCAAATAAAGTGGTATTGATGGTAAGAGATCATTTTATCTTTAACTTGTACTTCGTTGTTCAACAGAATCACACTTTTATTATTAGACTTTAACTTAGACCACTTTAATATTATCAACAGTTACTATCCAATGCTTGAATGATCTCATATAGATATGATTTTAAATCTGAAGTATCAGATTGATGCTATGTATATATATATTCATAACATATGCATCTAGCAGAAATTAAATTAGAAATAGCAAAATTGACATCTAATCATCAAAATGCATTGTTAAGAAAAAAAAGATGAAAACAGTTTTATTATTAAATACCAATATCTCTGAAAGCAATATTTGCAAAAGGTATGGAACTTGATCTTCAAAAGCAACCGGCGTAAACGCAAGAGACTCAGTCAATTTGATTTAATACGAAACATGTTTTAACGACCATACACAGTATTGTGTTTCCTTTTAATCTAGCTAATATCATTATTGAGAGTTAAAAACTTGATGTTGATTGATAAATTGTACCCAGAATGTGATAAGAATAACTCTTTTGTGGATAGAAATTAACAGAAACGTTGTCCTGCTATGTAACATGATGCTTAGATGCTTCATTATATGTCGCTAGACTAAATATTTGCTTGGAGTTAGGGGCAGTAATAATAGCAAATTGGTAGCGTCAGTGGTAGATGGGGAGTTAATAATACAAAGTGGTCACAGTGCTGTGGACATCAAAGGCATGTCAAAGAAGCAAGATATGATAAAACCGTGGGTGGTGGAGGGTGGACCACTTCTTTTTTAGTTGGTTGGGGTACCTTTCATGGGGTGGAGTAATGAATAGGGTTGCCTTCTATGTTGGTGTATCTTGAATGGGGTATTGTAGCTTGCATGGATGGAGCAAATCTCTCTGAATTGCAATACCAACCAAATTAAATGTAGGGAGCTCACATCCATCAGGTTTACAAAAGGTATGCATGCTTACGGTGATGAGCCTTATTATAGTAAATCCAAGTTATGTGACCACTATGTAAAGAGGTCCCCTCCCCAGGTTACAAAAGGTATACATGCTTGCGATGATGCTTCTTTAAGTAAATCCAAGTTACGTGACTGCTTTGTAAAGAGCTCCCTTCCCCCAGGTTACAAAAGGTATACATGCTTGCGATGATGCTTCTTTTAGTAAATCCACATTACGTGACTGCTATCAGTGTTAAGTAATTGCTGTTTGTTAACATGTGATGTATAGATTTGACATTTAAAGTGATTTATGGGTCACACTTTCTTCAAATCTTGTTTAAATTTCACTTTTTCCTGCATTTTTTTAACTTTTCATAATCTTAATTACAAGATGCATTTTTCTGAGTGGTAAAGGTTTTTTTTCTTGGTTACATATGTATCATTATAATCACCAAGCAGCACAAATTCATTTAACTTTTAAAGTGGGTAGTTGTGCAAGCAACAGAAAACTATCTATGTCTGCATCTACTTTATTCTTGGAAATTCAGGAGGAAGGAAATTGAACCTTCAAGTTATGTTTGAAATTTTACAAAAAAGGAGAATCTTCAAAAAGAGGAGGGTGGTGGCAAGAAAACTTGTTTATTTTGATCCTTTATCCTTATGGGACATCTTTAAAGATTAATTAAGTGTTGTGATATAATATCAAAAAAGAAAAACAAAACATTAAGAAGTAAAAATGCAATGCAATACCAGCACATAATAAATTCCTGAGGAAATGCCACTTGTCTGCAATTTTGTACCACTTTTTATTCACACAATTTTGTTCCGGCCATACCAATTAATATTTCATCATCCCTTATCATTTCATCTCATCTCTGCATATTGATCAAACTTTAATAATTCCACTCTCTTAAAAGCCTGTAAGCATCCTATTATAGTTCATGCCATAAAATCCTCTATTTTTTCATCAGTTCCAGCATTTTTTAAATTTCATGCATGATGGCCTCTAGGGCTTGGCACGATGGCTAACGATATTAAACATTCAAAAGATAGTTGTTTTCACAACTGTACTTCTAAATGGCTCGGAGATTTCAGAGTGAAACTGCAATTTTGAACCATATCATTTATGCATGAGTGATTTGTTTGTTGCTATGGTTACAAAGCAGATTATTTTTCAAAGTGGTTGCGATGTGATTTATCATTTTGCCAGGCGGTATAAAATCGCACCAATAAAATGTTATGTTTGGACAGTGTAAGATTTCTTCGGAGATTAGATTTAAGTCATGTTGAAAGAAACTTTCACTTTCTTTTCTGAAATGATGGAAAAGAAATTACAGTTGAAGAAACGAAACAGTTTCTTCAACTATATTTTCTTCTCTTTTCTTGTTCATATTTTGACGAATCCAAAGTCTGTTTTCTGTAATAATCACTATTAGTAAACTCCCCAGTTATTGAGGAAGGGAGGTGTAGCCAGATTTCATCATGTAAAAAAGACGAATGTTATAGGTCCTATTAGTTTCAATCTTGTCTGTGTTTTGATGGATTCTTCAGCACCAAATGCCATCCCAAATAAGCACTACAAAAGGTATCCTAAAATATAGTCCAAATTTGTTTTTCTAACCATGGTGCCCATCTTAATTTCTGTCTGATTCCTACAGTACAAATTGTTTGATAAAACAAGTGCATGTTCAAATAAAAAAAAAAAAAATTAGAATTTTTTTAAAATCTTTGTGTATTTCTTTTTCATCAACAGGAGCATGGATAAAGACGTGTGAATTGAATGAATATGCTTGGAGTTGAAATCAGTTGAGCATGTGCGTCACAGAGTCTGTGGTTTGAAATTGAAGAGGTAAGTTTTGACACTCAAATACTAGTAATCTTTTATCAACAGCCAGCCAGGCACAATCCCTGCAGAAATCACCTGGAGTTATCGCCAGCAGATATCGCTGGCAGCCTGACCATTCTCACCCTATATTACAAATGTTAGTACATGCTCACCCTGCGAATCAACTGTGTATTGACCACTAGCCAATAACTGTGTCAAATATCACTTCTGCTCTGTTACACATGTTATGCTCAGGTTACGTATGTGAGCTGACCATCACTTAAGGCGGTCCGTCCAGATTGGCTTAACTTGACCGACACGGATTCCAGCCCATCCGCAGTTGGCCATGCATCCATAACGTGCAGTGTGTACTAGCAAATGACTTGTAACCATAACACGTGGTGTGAAACCCTGACTGCCATGCTTGATAATTGCCTTCGCTCATCTCACCACGGGATTGTGTCGTTAGTGGCAACACAGCTAAGTGAGTTAAAACAATGATATGATGGGTATTAATTAATTGACACATTGGATCGGCTGTATGAGCGGAAGGAGCACCCTATAGTATGGGTATTAATTAATTGACACGTTGGATCGGCTGTATAAGCGGAAGGAGCGCCCTATAGTGGTGCTCATAATTGCAATAATAGTAGTAGTATTTTGATTAGAATTAATAGATTTACTATTGGGGTGCTCCCATAAACATGCTGAGAGTAGGGGTTGAATTAAAAATCTTCAAATTCTGGTAGAATAAATCACAAATATGTACATATAATTGAAATAAATGGATTAAATTAATGATTATCCACATTTTATAATTAGTCATAAACAAATAATTTGTTTAGTGTAATTGGTTGATTTTCAAAACAGCAATGTTAAAACAAATGTTGCATAGTTTAGCTATTCAACAGTTTAGTTTAGAATGTTGCAAGCTTTTTCAACTTTACAAAACAACAGCATCATTTTAAACAGCTTCTATGTTTTAAATAGCTTTTATATTGCTCGGACTGAATAAAAAGTAACTTTTGGTATACAATTATTCAGAATTCAAAAGTATTAAAGTTAACTTTTATTAACAGCCTTCTAAATGCAGATCTTTTGTATATCCATTTGTGATCGAAAGGAGGATCCATATGGACCCAAGCTCAGAAAAACGGTTTTCTAAGGAATTTTTGTAATGTATCTCAAGTCACTGATAAAACTCTCTATAAGAATCAAAACACAACAGACAAATTAAAAGAATGGATATACTATTTCAAAATGGTGGAAAATAAATTTTGTTGCACCAAAAAAATCGTGTCAAGAAAATCCAAAATTTGTTTGTCAAAAGTATATTTTTTTGTAAAATACCCCAGATTATTTGTACCCTTCCCTGAAATTATAACGTAATTTACATACACATCACTAGTATCAGTATTTCAGATCAGCGGCATTGTAAGCATAGTTAGCTGAACCGCTCTGACTGATAATCACGCAATGACTCGCTTAGAATCACAAAATGGTTGCGATATTGGCGGAGATGGCTGGATAACGATTGGCGTCGGTAATTAAGATGTGATCAGTGTGCTACGACAAGGTCGGTGGAGATAAAACACTAATAATTTGTGTTGGAACGGTTTAATAAGTGCATTTGTCTTATGTATGCTGATTAATTGTTAATGTGGTTACACTGAATGTGTGATAAAATGCAATGAATTCATTAAGAATAAGAAGGAATTTTTATAAGGAGTTTAGAAAAGTTTAACAAAAATTATGTTTTAGGAAAAAAACATCTTTAACAAAGCAAAGTTTGAATCTTAACTTGTTTTGTTTGTTGAATGTTGCTAATTTGCCTATTTGTATAGATCATATCATTTGATGGTGAAAATGAAATAATTGATAACTAAAACAATGGACACTGAATAATAAGTTTCTCTGGAATAGCTGAATCCCAACTATTGTTATTATACATGATGTTTAGTATTTAGCACACATGAAGATAGTCTTACAAGCTTCAACTAAATAATAAATAAATAAATAAATAAGCAACAAATTAATATTGAATAAGATAAATGCTAAGTGAGTAAGTAACAAGCAAATATATAAATATTAGTGAATGACTTTACTGAAGATTTGTTTTCAGAATAAAATGGGGAAAAAATAGCTAAGAATGCCCAAATCCATTTGCAATATGTTACAAAAAAAATCATGATTTGTTGAAATATCTATTTCAAATGCATATCCACGTACCATGGTACCTACCCCTTGATACTCTGATTTAAAGAGCATTTGAGTGGAAAACACGCAGAGCGTATTTATTGTAATTTGTATAAATTTTTGATGCACTTAGTGCATGTGAAATAATCATATAGATTTATTTGAAAGGATTGGCGTCCCTGACGCCAAGTCATTATTAATTGCATATGTGGTCTTTTGAACATAGGGATGGGGTGGAACTGTTACATGACATGGATGCAGATGATAAAAAACAAAAAGAGGGAACTTTTAAAATTGAACTTTACATAGTTATCATACTAGGCCTATATGAATCCCTGGAATACCTGTGTAAATAAATGCTGTTAATGAAAATAATAATTATAAAATATGTTCATAAGTAGTGGTACTCTATTCTCAGGAGTCCCCCTCCCCTGGTAATTAAGATGATCTTTGATGTACTTTTTTTATAATAAAATAATATTGATATCAATTATATGAGAATAATAGGGTTGGGCTTTTATGTTTGTTAGAATTTCTGCAGGTAGTCATTTAGGGTTTTGTGTGTGTACCACATGTTACATAAGGCTTCCTAGCATTATTGGAACTGTACATGAAAGATTAAATGACTTTGCTGAAAAACATTCTACAAGGTAATATGGAAAATACACAGACACTACCCCAAATCACATCTCTCTTCACATGTGCCAAGAGCACCCAGAAAATCTAAATATTTCAAAATATTGTCCAATCTACGCAAAGTTTATTGATAATAATGAATTTTATTGAACCTGATATAAACTCTTAAAATATTATAATTATAGATTGATAACTGCGTATTACTTGACGCGAGTGAAATTGTACAACAATAATGCACCACGTGCTGAAGTTGAAGTTGTCTGCACTCACGAGGCGCACTTATTTATACACGACAATGATTATCTAATAAAATTGCAAAGAAATTACACGGTATGATTATTTTAAAATGTGTTTGCCATTTCAATATAACATAGAAAATATATCCATGGTACGGTTCCATGTTAATCATTTTAATTTAGATTTACCTTTCTTTTAAAATGAAACTTGCCATACAAGCGTGAGCATGTTACGCGTACGCGTACATGGAATTGTGCATCGCCCTACGCAATTAGCAGCGTGCAACTAGACGAGATTAATGAAAGTTACCAACTGTCCAATTAGATTTACAATTTCAACGCGAACTTATATTTATAACATTCGGCTGAAAGCCAGGCTAATCCCAATAGTGCATATGCATTAAATTCAAAGGACGCCTCCGTGGTGTGATAGACAGAATAATGGAAAGAATTTTCGATTTTAAAAACCTGCGAGGACGAGTATGGATCGACAACCAAATTCACGTACAACCTAGGTCCGACCGGGAATCGAACCCGGGCCGCAGCGGTGAAAGGCGAGGTCAGAAACGCTACGCCAACCCGTCCTCCCTAAAAAACTCCCTAACGCAGAGTGTATGAATAACTAATAAGGACCGACTATAACTAATATAAAAAGCTTTTGGTAAATATGCATCTTGCAAACAGTGTCACAAAAAAGTTTTAAAACAATAAGTCAAGTCAATGGCAGGATTGTGTTAGTACCTACTACAAATGTTCTGATATGAAATATCGGAAGGCTTGTTCCCAATCATTTTCTTGTAACACCTCACTTATGTATAATTTCCCCTCTGATCTAAAAATGTCTCATTATAACTTAATTAATCTCCTATACCATCCACCTATTTTGCCATTTGACCACAAATTTCCTGTAATTTCAGCTTTTTTAAAAGTAAACAATCCTTTTCAATTACCTTTTTCATCAAATAAGCGGTATTGTTACCACTTTTCAGTCCGGGTCAATAATTTTGAATCGATATTGAAGAAGCCCTCCATACACATATCTTATCGATTTGGTAAACAAGCCCAATTATTCTCAGTTGATTGTACACTAACAAGTTAATATCGATTGTATACCAATGAAAACACTAAAATGCTATGTAACCATGACAACATTGTGGCTAAATTGGTTATTAGTTTTTGATGTAAGGACAGAATTTATTCAGTTTGATAATTGATGAAGCATTTCATATTGAATTTGAGTATTATGTGTATTTGATATTGAATTTGATTGAATGCATGTAAATCAATGTAATTTTTTTGGAAACGGAGGGGGAAGGGAAAGGGTGAAGCAAAAAAAAAAAATGATGTACAAATAGGAAACAACAATTATGATGATAATTCTAAATATTTTTGTATATTTTCTGAAAAATGTGTATTTAAAGGTGAAATTCTTTCAGAAAACTTGTTTAGGTAGCTTATTTTGTTCACAGTAAAAATCTTGTGTTAGGGATGTCAGGGGGAAAAATTGATGGTACTTATGTATGCAATCGCACCTGAGGCCTTCCCTTTTCCTGGATTTGATCTGATGGATATCTTCAAAGCTTACAAAAACACAGTTTGCACGTGTAATATACATGCAAAAAGTGGGTCGCTGTTAATTATACCAATTGTGGCATGACAGAAATAACTACAGTGTGTCCCAGAATGAAGTTATCAAGATTTCAACGCCACACAATTCAAAAACTAAATAGGTCCAGTCAATGAAACTTAGTGGTAATCATGCCCAATGTCTTGACTTACTGTGGTGCAAAAATAAATAAAATCCATGCATTAGTTTTCTAGAAATGAGTATTTGAAGCTCCATACAGGTTTGGACACTTTTCCCAGTTTTGGAAAGTTGTATATAAAAATTCCACAAAGATTTGCAGCATAACCATGCAAAGAAGAACGTCATCTTTACAGACAGTCGTGGAAATATTTGTCCAATTATAAGTGGGTTTTGTTTCAAGATTATAATTAACCTAAATCTGGTTCATTTTCACATGTAAAATCATTTAACATATTTTATTAGATAATCGTTTAGGAAAATCATTCAGTGGGCAAACATTTGCATGAATTTTAGCTAGTTTATTTGATATTCTCGTACTGATTTATAGCGAGTTCTCTTATTAACATATCTTTTAAGGCTTTTAAGGGTGGTGTAACAGTTTTCATTTTTCAATTAATGTATATCTTGGTATAAGTTAAATAATCATATGCAAACATTTGCATGAATTTTAGCTAGTTTATTTGATATTCTCGTACTGATTTAACATAAAGTCTGTAAGCATTAGTAAGCAATGAGATAATGTGCGCAACTTTTTCACAAGCTTTTATCATCAAGTTTGTTTTACAACTGCTTTAATGATTGGCTACTAAGTTGAGCAGTTGTTTTGTTTTCAACCAATCAAAACTGATGTTATATATTCTGGAGATGTGTTGTTTTACCTTAAAAGCAGAGGATATCTAATATTTTTTAATCTATTGAAAATAACTTTGCATAATAAAAAAATAACTTTGCAAATAAAATAAACTTGATTATCACCTAAATCTTCTGTGAGAAAATTCCCAACTGTTAAAAAACCTTATTGAAATGCCATCACCTGTGTGTGAAAAACGATATTAGAAAAATAATTAAACATATTCATCCAAGACGATCTCAAAAGAGAGCAGATGGGCTCTTATAAACCCATTATTTTTTTAAACTTTTTCTCTGGGAAAGTTTTGAAAACTTCTTTCAAAAAGTTTCTAGTGATTGAATTTGAATTATCTGCATCCCTGTGCATAATAATCCACAAAGTCATTAAGAAAAAAGGAAGTGAAAAATAAAATAAAAAGCCAGCTGTCTCATTCAGTCAAAGTCATTACCATTCAAAAACCTCATTCTGTGACGTTATTGCTATAAAAGATTTTTTTATTCAGGAATTTTTACTTTTCATAATCATCAATCAAAAGTTTTATTATTTATGAGTTAATTACTCTTTTCATTTTTATATTTTACCTTGTTTCATTTCATTTTTATACCTTTTTTAACAATTTATTTTGAAACATTTGTTTTTTGAATTTATATCTCTAAGTTAAAATAATATTTTAACCAAAATAAATGGATTTTTTGATATTGATAGCGCTTTGTGACTCTATGTAAAACTAATGCTGAATGCATATTTACTTAATGTATTTCATTCTTTTTTCTTTGAAATAGAACCCATGAAGATTACAAATTTTAAATGTACAAATTATGTAAACAAAACATTAAATTGTATATTCGGCTAAGACAGAAAAGTAAGACTTTTATAATCCACAACACTTATCAGTAGTTGAAAATATAACATTTATAAAAAAATATACTGATTTTTATGTTCAATGTTATTATAAAGATAATTTTTAGGTGTGTTTATTTTTTAATAGAAAATAGTTAGTGTCTTATTTCAAGTGTAGGTCCTAATTTTCATGTTTTTAAATTAGAAATGAGCAGTATTTCATAGAAAGTTGTTCAACTTTTTCGAATTAACATTTGAAAGTAGATACAATCTGTGTCATTTGGTGTTAAAAGAATTTTAAACTTTTTTTGTATGGAAAAAAAAGGGGTCTACATTTCTTTTCATCAGTTTCTCATCCCTAAAGATGATTGCAATATATGGTCATGATGATGACAATAGTAGACGACTCATGTAAACACAGCTTTCAGCTATGGGAAAATTTAAACATTTCTTTTCAAAAGTTTCTCATGATTGCATTTGAATTACCTGGAACTTCATATGTCATTATCTAAATTCATCTTTTATAAACCCTAATCAAACAAGAAATAAATAACCAGCTGCTCTTGCTATTCAAAGTCATTACCGTTTACTACCAAAATCATCAGTCTATGACTCCCCTCTTGTGAAACAATGTTTATATTTTGTATAATTAAAATTTCCAGGTGCCGTAAGGTATTATAAGAGATGTGATTTACATCAGAAAGACAGGATGAAGTTTGCTGCGTGTGTAGAGACATCGTGGGAATGATAGATTGTTATTGTTCTGTGTTCTGGCTGATCGAGCCATTCCCACGGCTGACTTAGTAGTGGGTTATGTGCGCTAGGCGGGTTGTGCCCTGCGTTGCCTGTGGAAAGCATATAATAGATGGGTTGATGAGACAAGTGGATGGTTTGGTTTGCTGGGTCTGTTGGTATAATAGCTATAGCTGATGGTGAGATTGGGATGTTTGATTTTAAGTACAGTGGGAAAATTACTTGTATGGGGGACTAATTACATGGTGATTGGGAAGTGATTTGAAATTTGAATATGGGAAATTTACAAAAGTGTCTTTTTTATGATTCAATTATTTTATTTGTGTTTAAAATAGAATTGTGGCAAAATGATATCTGTTATTGCTTTTTCCTCATGAGATGGTCTGAAGATTTATAAAAACAAGGTTAAGAAATAATGAATAAAGAAAAATTATTTTGAGCTACATCGAGATGAATAATGAGAACATTTTTAAAAAGTAAACAAACAGTATTTTCCCCCATACTTTTCGGAATTAAGGCTTATATGTGATGGCTCACCCTGAAAGGGGGGGGGGGGACTTTGCAGATGATGTCAATTTTGATTTTATCATTTCATCTGATCTGTTGCAGCATTTTCTAAGCTTTAAAATGACACCTTGTTGAAATTGATCAAGGCGGTCAAATTTTACAACAGAAAATCTGCTGGAAATTCTTATTATTTTCTTTATTTTTTGCTGCCTATTTTTACTTGTTTCTTAAAAAGTGTTCTGTCACAAAGTCCCCCTTTTCAGGGTGAGTCATCACATATGCTAAACTATAGAGTTTAGAAAATTAAAATCAGGTTTAAAATTAGACCTGGTATAT
>JXSR01S044112.1:81600-95229 GCA_000969725.1 Ophiothrix spiculata | reverse complement strand
CACACCTTGGACTTGGGCTGTGGTGTGACAGGAGGCTGTTATAATAGCATTGTGGTGGTACTCATAAACCATCTGCCTCATTGCCATGGTAACTGATGATTGTTGCATCCGATAACTAGATAGATTTATTTGCCGAGATGAATTAGGGTTTACACACCAGTGGTTTTAATTGATGAGAATACTGAGCTTTTTAAAAAACTTATTCATTTTGATAGACTTTTTTTATCACTGGTAAAAGGTATGATGAGTTTGTTTTGTAATGAGTGTAAATGAAAATATAGTGGAATAAATGTGCTGTAGTTGTCATGGCTGGGTGCTTAGATATGTCCAGTCAGTGGTAATCCACAGATGGTAATCTGTCTCGCTCATATCACATTTAGGATAAAGGTTTTCTTAAAAGACTTTTCAATTTCATCAAGTTCTATAAACCAATATTGCATGTTGTTTTTAATTAACCATGACAAACATTTTCAAACCCATAGATTTGTTTTTGAGATAACTTGAAATGATACTCCAAGGACACAAATTACCATGAATAGAGAAAAAATGCTAGAGTTACCATAAAAACATAAAGTTTAGCTTAATTAAGATCCCATATAACAGAACCACGTAAACCGCAAACTGGATTATATGAATTAGATTCAGACCCGGAATCATAAATTGATCTTGTCAAGTACACAGAGTTAAAGCGAGACACTAAATAGACACAAATGCAGTCATCACACTCCCATTATAACACAACCAAACAATTTTTAAAATTACAATTTTGACGATACAGCCATATTTATAATGGTAAGTATGTCTGTAAATCTTACTGACCGACCTACCGAGTGTCCAATAAAGTAAGTCTAGCTGCTGTTCTATTGAAAGCTTGTTCAAATGACTTGTGTTAAGATACTTTACCAGTGAGAAGGGGATCTCTTATAATAAGTTCACTTAACATGCTTTTACCTTTTGCCCCTTCCAAATTTATAAGCAATAATTGGGAAAAAATCATCAATCCACTAATACTAGAAAGATTGGCACTAGTAGAAATTCTTCCTAGAACATCATCTTAATCTAGCACCCCCCCCCCCTGGTCAGTAAAATAATAAAGAGCATTTTCACATATCTATGATGATTTATTTTCCTGCCATACATGCTTTTACATGTTTATTCTAGATAATATTCTCCTATATCAAATCATCAAATCAAATGATACGAGTTGATGGTAGTTTTATTTAATGCGTGCAAGTAGGTTGATTATTACCGTAATTAATAAGCGCCGTTGAGTAATTATAAATATCACGGCTCATTAGGTAAGGCTATATGAGTGTAGGCCTAAATAGGCAAGTCTTTACTTGAATTTAGAATAAAATGATGAACAGTTGTTTTGGAAACATATTCTTTTAAAAAGGACTTCAAATTTATAAATATAAGTGATTAATAATAATAATAACCATGTGATTTGATTTTCTTGAACATGTAGCATCAGTAAAATATGGGGCATTACTTGATAAAGTATAAGATAGGCCTACGCTTCCTATATCCTCATAAGTTTTTGCCTGTCCATTGAGTGCATTTCCACAGTACTCACTAGATGGAGATTATTTTTAAGAGAGTATCTTGAAAACATACCATTTTGGACTCCCAAGTGTATGATCCCCAGATTTGTAAGTGTTTTTTTTTAGAATTAACACTTAAACCATTAACTTGTGTAACTTGATTATAACTCAATCAGTGCTTTTATTCAGTTGAAATTAAGCATTTCTGCATCCAGATGAAAAGAAACATCTTCCAATCACTTCAGAACTGTAAATGTAAATTAAACACAATTTATCTTGCAAACAAATGACGGTATTTTTTCACCAAACACTAATGCACTCCACCTGATAAAAAACACTATTCATCCATCAGGTGCGTCTAATTTGGTAATCAAATAAATAAAACACAATTAGTAGATACCGTCAAAAAAATCTCAATTTGCGCCAATTTCTCTCTCTCCCTCTCTGTAAAGAAAAACATCCTTGACAGTGTGATGGTTTACATCAACAATTCAAGGTAACATTCCCTGTTAACAATAATATTAACAGATCATTGAAGGAGGGGATAATAAATCAAGACTCGGCGGACAAAAGAGAACAGATTTCTTTATTATGAGACGGGCTATTTTACTATTGATTTGGTTATCAGTGTCGCTATATCGCTACCAGGTATGACGATGCGTGTAGATATTGATTGTCATTGAATAAACACCTCAAAGCCTTTTCCTGTCCTTATGTGTGACCATTCATATAGGTATATATGATGGGCAGTCAAGCATAAGTCATCTCGCGGAATTAAGACCAAGGGGGAAAGATATGAAAAAAGTCAAGGGGTGCGGGCACTGATACATGAAAATAGCAGGTATGATTGAGGGTTCTTTTTAAGGAAAAATGTCAGCTTTTCCGTTTGTTTTCGCCAATTTTTGAAATTATTGTAGAGGTGTCCTCTTTGATGGGATAGGAACATATAAAAGTGAGTCAAAAGATCTCAATAGCTTTTATTGGAATTATTTAAAAAAAGAAGGAGAAGAAGACAGAATTACACTCGTGAGAAAGGATGGGCAAGTGCACATTGTGTATTCAGTCACTAGTGCAGTCAGATATTTCTGTGAGAAATTGTTGAAAGAGAGTTTTGATAACTGAGATTAGAAATAAAGCATTCATTGTGAGATATATTTGAATTGGGTTTAATATGTTTGTACATACCCCACCCTGTTTTCAGTGAGCTCCCCTCCCTATCACTACTGTAAAAGCCCTACTGGCTGATGGAGTTTTCTGTGCTTACCTAACAAATTAAGATGAGTGGAAATAATGATTTTTATTGAATATTTATATTTTGTGACAAGTGCATTCATGGTTTTGACAGCTCTACCCAGGTTTGTTTATTTTTCCTTTTAATGATTCCTACTGGAAAAAACTCAAAAGTGCATCTTTATTTTGTTCTTTGAGGCAAAATTCAATGTTTGTAGAAGACTTTGACATATTTTGAATGATTCATGTTGTAGTTCGTTGCTTAAGGAGGGTTGTTCAGTGAGTGATGTACTTTGTGAGTTTCTACGATCTATGGTTTAAAGAAATATAACTACATTTGTATCATGATGCTGTCACAAGGAAACTATTTCAATCATGTTTTGCTTCAACATGTTTTTAGACAGCAACGTTTCCCTTAACTGTTCTATCTATTGCAATTGAGATGAAATGTCTTGTTCAAGGACAAATCTCTGTATGCCTTTGCAGTGTATAAACATAACAGTTCATCTTGGTTTAAAAGTTCTAAGTTCACTCCTGTGTTTTACCCCAAATTGCCCCATTTCCATTTTATTGCATTAGCAATTTCCTCTCAGCCCACATGTATTGTTTTGTTTTTTGTTTTTTCTGGTGATAGAATTTTACATATTTCTACTACTCACAACAGTCATTTTGCTGTAGTGGATAAATGTAAGTACATGAAAATAAAGTAAGTTGAAATTTGTCATCTCAGATTTAATATAGCTTTAAAATTTAATGAACACCAGTGTCAGCCCTATGACACACATGTGTTAAATGAGAGTTTTATGTAAAACACCCAATAGATGTCATTAACTGCACTCTGCCGTGTCGTAGAAACAAACAGTGAGATCGATGATTACGGAGTGAGAAGGAAACGGGACTTAGGAGACAGATGGTGACAGTATTCAACAGTTTATCCCCAGTTTTACGACTTGAATCATAACAATTTATTGCCTGAGTAAAATGTTTTGAATTGTCACCTCATTTTGGTATTACAAGTCTTGGCAGGATTTAGAAATTTTAAGGTTTTTTTCCCCAGATTTTGATTAATGCTGTTTGTAGTTTAAAGATGTAACATTGAAGATACTTTATGTGTAAGCAGTCAAATTGAGATATTTGACTTTGAGTCTAATAGCGACGGGCTAAGTTTGGACTACAAGTAGTCTCTGGAAAAAATTCACAATCCTAAGGGACCGTTCATTATTTACAGGGGAGGGGGGCCGGGAGAAGTTGCGGGTCTGATCTGAAAAGTTTCGTGACCCCCCCTATTCGAGCATCGAAAATTATGCAACCCCCCCTATTCCGCTCATAAATTTTACATGACCCCCCCCCCCCTTGTAAAAGGGCATCGAATCATGCAATTCAAAAAGCCCTGTATCTGTATTGGGGCAAGGGATTCACATGGCAGTCAGATCAAATTGGCTGCGAGCACCGAATTCCCTTTTAAATTCCTTGCTTTCAACAGATTTGATGGAGAAGAAATTGTTTTTACTAGACCATTAAGAACAGGGGGGGTAGGACATGACGTCATGAGATTTTGAAACTCCCATTCAAAAGCCCTTAATTAGTGTATTAACATATGCAGATTCCAAAACCGTTGGGGTTGGAACTTCAACCCCAGAAAAGATATTCTGAATGTTTTGAAGAACTACTTCTCTTGTTATTTACGCATTGAAATATACGGGCGATACCACGGATGAATACGAATCAAATCTGAGTAAACAGTCTGGGTAAACAGTCAATTTATTACGCAGCCACCCTCCTCTGATTAAGAACATCCTTTGTGCACACATATTTGCTATATATTTGCATTTGCCTTTAAAGTTCAGTTGGAGTAAGTCAAAGATGATACGCAATTGCTTCCAGCAGAACAAAATGGGGACGTTCAGTGCTTCCAGCAGAACAAAATGGGGACGTTCAGTGGTAGAGCAGTGGCACCAGCATCTCATTTCTGGGGGGTCAAACAAAATTTCTGGCAAAACAATTTTGGCTTAAAAACGCCTATTTTTGTCTAAAATAACGTGCAAAGCTTGCAAAATTTGTACATTTTATGTCAAAATGATCAGTAATAAGGGGCGATTGAGAGCAATTTGTGCCTAGAAGCTTTTTTCTAAGGGGGGGGAAGGGCAAAGGGGGTCAAAAAAGTATATTTGCCCTCGTGGTGCTGCCACTGTGGAAGATGTTGTAGAAAAGGGTAGTCTTCCCAAATAACGTGCCATTTTACTTAATAGTCTTTCGTTAGAATGAAGGTTATTCTGATACCGTGTACATTTTTTTTTTGTGAACTTTGCAAGCATTTGAAACATATTTGTAAGTATAAATGCGCGCGTAGCGCGCTAAAAAATTAGCATTTTTACCTTAACATTTCAAAATCAGGCTTACATTGGTCAAACATCAGACAATATATAAAGTTTTACATGACCCCCCCTGCTCAACACAACAAATTTACACAACCCCCCCTATCGACCAAATAAAAATCATATGACCCCCCCTATGTTTCTCCCGGCCCCCCCTCCCCTGTAAATAATGAACGGTCCCTAAAGATGCATTTTATGGAGATTTTTGACCCATTTTACTCGTATTATTTGGTGGGTAATGTAATTAAACTTACATGATATTAGGATCAACACTTTGCTATTTAAATTCCAATGCAAAATCACACGGATCTTATATAAACAATAGCCCATCAGATACCAATTGAGCAGTTTCAGTTATACATTTCAGTTTGAGCAGTTTCAGTCCCACTTCTCAGTTCTACACAGACAATTGAATACGCTAGAATAAGAACATCCCAACTCCATGAGCTGCCTTCTGTTAAGTTATGTAAAATATAAATGCATATAAATCTTTGAAAATGCTTTCAAATCACTAGAAAGCATTTCCATGTCTTTATCCCAATCATAGTGTCACATTTGACCTTGTAGTTGACTTTGTTAGACATTGTTAGATAATTTTCCTAGCATATAGTTGCAGAGGGGAGCTCATGGAGTTGGGGTGTTCTTGTAATGGCTGTATAAATATAGCAACAATGTACTATAACAATTATCTAACAATGTCTAAACAAGTCAACAACAAGGTCAAATGTGACAATGTAATTAGGATATTGACATGGAAATGTTATTTTAGTGATGTGAAAGCATTTTCAGAAATATATATGCATTCCTATTAAATAAATATAATTTACAGAAGGGAGCTATTGGAGTTGGGATGTTCTATTCTGGCATATTCAATTGATCACCAATTTGTTGAAGAAACGTGTCTCAATCATTGCAGATCAAATTATCATCACCCTGTGTAAACTGACGTGAAAACTGACTGCAACGATGTGCATTCTTTGGATGTTATTTGAGCACCGGAACAAATATGCAAGACCATCATGTACATCATCAATCATTTAACAATGTAGATCTTAATACCAAATGACAAATTTTTTCTCAGTATTAATTTTCGATCAGTATCAAAAAACAGTACCCTGATAAAATTTGGACCTGTAGCATATTTTAAGTGTACCTTTTTGTAGAAAGTACTCTGTGTGTATGCAAGTTTCCATAAAGTTGCCAGACTGATGAAACATTTTACGCTGGTGTAATAGAGCAGTACATAACCTAATTTTAGGGTAATGATTATACTACACATTAATTATTTCATTTTGACTTTAAAATGGTATAATCAATCAATCAATCAACACTGTACTTGCATGACATGCATACTCAATGAAGGAGTCTATTCGTACAGGGGAACAACAGCTTAAGGTGACTTTCGAACCATGGAGCAAGTAGAGTAAATGATATCATTACACATCCACTGACCAAAGTATAACATTATGTAAAGTGTAACATAATTAGGTATATTGATAATTTTGGGCGTAGTTCGGCTCCCAAAAAAGTGCAACACTTTTGAAACTAAATGCACCCCCCCCCCCTTAGTATCGGTTTGTAATCTTAGAAATTACTTATTCATGGTGAATAACATCAAAATATTGTTTAAGTCCATAGATGGATTAAGATGATGTGTTTTCAATTATTTGTGTTTTATTGTGAAATTGGAAACATATGGTATATTAAGTGTGAATGGTTCAGTGAATTGTGTCTGTGGTGCTCTAGTCAATTTAAACAACACTCTGTAAGATTAGCCTAGATTATTTTATTTGTTTAATTACCCAAAAAAGTAAGGGATTTTTATTATTAATCTAAAAAGGAAAACATTTCTCTTTTGCATCACAGGTCCAAGACATGGAGGATAAGATATCGCTGTAATTCATCGATGGAGTAAGGATGGTCCAAGAGATACCAAACACCCCGGCATAGTACTGTCTTGAGATGAAATGGTCCCATCTGAGTTCAACTGGTAAGCTTATTAAAAAGTCAATCTGCTAATTACTACTAAACTGTTATCATATTAATCTAACCGTACTTATTCATTTACATTGATTAATTATCTAAACACAAGAACTGATATTGAATCAATGTCGGCTTGCATGTCCCAAATGACCTAATCATAGCTACAAATCGACGCCAGATTTGACACCAAGCGATGCCGCTCACTGATGAGAGAATTTACAGCGAGTCATCGGTAGCGAGTCATAGGATTGGCACAGTACTTAGATGTGATCTTAGCAAGTGATATATGCTCACTGGCTTAATATAACCACCTTCTTCTCTTTTTAAAAAATGAATTTTGATGTACATTTATTTTTACTAATTTAAAAGCAGTATAATAAAGAAAATCCAATATTTAAATGATCAAAAACACAACTTGAATGAGTAGAAATGCCAAACTTTTTTGAATGAAAATGATCTAACTTATGGGTCCAATTTGTTTTAATAAAAGTTTGAATCTGAGTGATAAATATTCATGAACATAAGTTAAAAATATTTGTGTGTGACCATTCCGTTGAGCTGTCAAGCGCCATCTGTTGATGAGAATGGCGTTGGTTGCTCTCACTGCGATTAATTGCTTTCTTCACACTATTAACCAATCTGATTGTTGTACTTAAATTCTTATCTGTCATTAAAGATGCATTTGGGCAATTAGTAACAATAATGATGAAGAAAAATAATCTCAAACATGTGAATGTTCTAAATAATTCCATAAATCGGTTCAAAACCTACCATATTTGGACACATGATTGTATTATAGTATGAGTCATAAATATAAAGATGAAAAATACCAAGGAGCAGATGTGTTATTGTGGATGGAGTGTGCCGGGATCATGTTCACTGATTTGCATAAAATTTGGAGTTGTCAATTTAGCATGTCTTAGCTCTAGTTTTCTTCATTATTGAGACTGACAGTCTAATTGCAAAGATTCAAGTCTGTTTGGGGACTCGCAAGGTGGTATAATTCCAGCGTGCAATTCTAGCGCAGCATTGTATTAATCATTTATTAAAAGATGCTTTCAAGTTTCATAATTATCTCAAATAGTCCATCAGTGTTATCAATCAAATGATTACATTTGTGCATCAAATCAGGTTAAGAAATCAAAATATATTTATTTTGATGTTTGGTTTTAGGTGACTAAATTCATAAAATGTTGGTCCATCTTTTATTTAATGCCATCTTTTTTTGATCAGTTGATTTTAGGTCAATGTCTTTAAAGAATAATAAATAAATGTTGCCATATATCTTTTTTTTTAATCTAATTGTTATATATCTATAGATTTGTTTACCTTCCGATTTTCAAAAGGGAACTAAAATAATATTAAATTTATAGTGATGTGTAATTTTTTTCATCATTAAAATGTTAAGAAGGCTTAGGATTGCCAAATTCATTTGGAAATCAAGTATGTTAAGTAAGAAGATGTTGTTTGTACTCATATTGGGGTTAGCCTTATGTTTTGTGGGACCTGAAGTATAACTTTTCCAAAAGAGTTTCATATATCTGTATTGTATTTCTTTGAAGAATCTAAAAGTCAGCTCATGAACAATTCTTAGCTGTCTATTTTTTTTAGTTGACATCACTTCCTGAAATCAACATACATTCTCTTCAACCAAATTATAAGCTCTGTATTTTTTGGGTGTGTGTGGGATGTTGTAAGTAGTAAATTGAGTATGTAAAAGTTTCAGGAAAAAACATAGTGATGATAGTTTTGATCAGTACTGATTTTCATAATTTTTTGTAAGTGACCCATACAAGTATGAAGTAGAAGCTTGGAAAAATGGACAGTGAGTTATGGAAAAAATACTCTCCAATGGGATTGTATAATAATTGGAATTCTCAAAATGGCAGAAATATGAGAAACAAAAATTTGGAATTGATATTTCAACTCTTAAGATAAATGACTGCAGGCAAATGGATGGTCCTTAAATAGATAGATACCATTAGCTTACGGCCTGTGCAAATATTTGAATGAATTTCAATTTGATTCATCTAAATTAAGAACTAAGTCAATAAAATATATATGATATGGGGAGATTTATTACCATGCATATTCATCAAGTTTTTAGTGATGGTATCAGTGTTATTACTTGAGTAGGTGATGTAATGACTATTTTTAGTGGATGAGTCGCTGGTAGCATTCAATAAAAAATGTATTGCGCAATTATTGGGTCTGGGGGCTTTGGACCCTGGGGTTGAAGATGAACTATGTAATGGTTATTTTTAGATTGTTAGGTGTTGCTCGTATTGTGCAACAATTACGAGGAGGGAGGGACCCTGTGATTGTATGTGGTTTAATTGTGGGAGTTTCACCCACCCATAGGAGTGGGACCTGGGGATTGTATGACATATATCACACTGTTCACAGTAATTGCTTTGATTTTTTCGGTCAATTCATCCAAACAACATAATTTTTTTCAAATTTGTCAATGTCTTTAGCCTTAATGTTGATTATGTTTCTGAAAAATTGTCATCTGAAAAACAATGTTCTTTTTTTTTTCAATCACAGCATTACCATAAACTAAAGATTCCAAAATTTAATAAATAATCCACCCATTAGCACCAATAGCGTCTATGAATTTACTTTCATTAAAAACACTCCGATTAAAACTGCTGCTCTTTAACACTTTTTGAAGTATGCCGGCCCAAATTCTGATAGGGCCTTTGATACCATTTCAATATTACAAGTTTACACTTCCATTATAAAAACAGTTTTTGTTTAATACAGCGGCTTTTTGACACAATGTATTCTAGTCCCCAATCTGTTTCAGATTTGACATCAACCCAAGTTCATCAAGACACAAAATGCCTACATGTGTTAATGGTACATCCCATCTGTACGATCAACCCTACACTGCACTTTTTCCCGCCTTAAAACAATCACCCGATTATCAAATTATACCTGATAATCATCCTCTTATTAAATTATAACTGTCCCTAATGAATATGCAAACTAAGTGGTTTCCTTATTTGGTGTGTTGACTTCCCAAAATGGGATGAGTTATAACTGAGCTATGCTGCCCTAGATGATTTCACTTAATCTGATTGGCTGATTAAATGTGTGATGTCATAGCACCCTGGAGCTGTGGGATGAGCCAGCCGGGACAGCTAACTAGACTGTGATGGTGCTCAGTCATCGCTTTTGACTCGAGGATGACGGTAAAAGTCGGGGAAGTCGTTTTTGAGATGACGCATCCACCCAAACAATGTCTAGGGCTTGTAGATGATACAGGGGTAAAGTGTAAATAGTGAGTGCACAACACGCGTGGGTGGAAAATTCATGAATGGATTGCGATAGTTTTTTTGGTGATATATGGTTAACTCACGCTACAAACATACAAATATGTATATGATCGCTTACTATTATATTTATTTCCTATCTGATGTTCATTTAAACAGGTGATCGTATGATCAAAACTGGAATAGTGGCCAATCAATTTTGTTTACACTTTAAATTGAGGCATTGAATTTAGATTGCTTGTGATTTAAATTCAATCCTTTAGAGTAAGTGGTGAATTCATGTATTGAATGGGGATTCCATTAATGTTCTAGGATGATGCAAGATTTGCTCAAACTTTAAACTTAAAAATATGTGTTGTTTGATTGCTCTTACTATATGATTATCTAACATTAAGTAAAGAGATGAAAACAAAAAAATAATGGGATGTCATATTTTCACTGTGACGCATCTTTACTAGCAAGTAACCAAAGTTTATGAATGGAAACTCCAATAGTAAGATAATCATCTGATGATGTAATGCAATGCATGATTATCATACTATGATTTTCCATTCATAAATTCTATGTAGTGGCAAGGATTTATGAATGAAGATCCATAGTATGTTAATGATGTGGTGAGCGCAGAAATAAATTGAGCCCAAATAAATCAAGGAGGGAGAACAAGCAAGTGGGTTTAATCGTTTGATTTGGTATGACTAGGATGTGACACATTTTTACTAATACACCAATTCAGGAGTTCTAAAAAAATTTCATAGAGAGTTGTGAAATGTAAATGATGGATGACGATGATGTGAAGATGTAAATATATATATTCTTTATATTTACAAAATAATCTTTCAAAAATGTAAATATGTTTTATGTAAGGTTTATGAAATATTTATAAACTTAACAGTACCCCAATTTGAATAACAGATGCAATTCAAAATTTATATACAAAAAGAGTTTACTTTTTTTCCCTCTTCAGTCGTTGTAATTTAGCGATTAACAGGTGGATCTGAAACCCAAATCCTGAAATGATGAAATAATCTGTAATTCAACCAACCCTATAAGGATTTATTGCCCCCATCTTGGCTGTTTTCATTATGTACAGATAATACATCAGTCAACACTGAAAATCTTTACCAATATGAAACAACCATCATGGTATATATACACTGCCCTGGACACTGCAAAGAAGGGGGGGGGCAGAATTTTACCATTATCCATGTGAATAAAGGCATAAAAATAGATACAAGATTTTTCTATTAAATTCCCATTTCATGGGTGCATTCTTTTTATGCTTTTTTCCTTGCTGAATTAATTGGTAAGTAAGAGTATATATTTTCATCTGACATATTTGTTTACAGTATTGGTTAGAAATGTCAGAAATTCTAGCAATGTTATTTTAAATAGTCAATTCATGTACATGTTTACAACTTTCAAGCCCCAAGATACCCCTTCCCCCAATCTCAAAAACAAAAACCAAAAAACCAAACAGTACTTCAATTGTTTCGTTTTGGCAATATGCCAATTTTCCATCTCAGATTTTATAAATTGGAAGATAGTATTACATACAGGGAACATAGCCCGCTTATGTAGGTACATCTACTCAGACCCACGAGGGAATTTCCCAGTGTTTATTTAACGACTGAGTCATTTTGTAGCCAGCGATGTGCCCGATGATGATTCGTAGACCTGTCACTTAACGGGGCTTCAATAATGATGGTTATGAGTACGTGCTACAAACACTTCAGTTTTTATATTAATTCTTGTGTATCATGCTGCAAAAATGTTGGTCATGTGACCATATACTAGTCATCTTTTGCACAAATGAATGAATACAAATGTACTTGTGACCGTCGATCCCAAACGAGCTATAAATTCTTAATTTTGCGCTACAGATGAAAATACATGTCAAGGTCGTAATTTGCCGAAATAAGATTTTTTGACAGATTCACAATCCTTGTGCATACTTCAAACAACCAGCAAAGTTTTATTTCAAGAAAGTGATCAGAAATATGAAATATATCTGTATATTTTGAGGACAATCAACAGAAAATATAGGACTTACTGATCTTTGAACGTTTTTACCTCAGTTAAACATTTTACTCCTTGACAACATTTGACGGACCATAACTAGACTTCTGGAAATCGAGTGAAGTTCATTGAGGTGTCATCTTATTGGAAAATGTTTGAACTTGACTATAGATTCAGCTAAAATTAGATTAATTTAAATTAGTGGTGTTATTTTCATATTTTCTCAAAATTTGAGGACATTTTGTGTGCTACTGATGAGCAACAGATTAATAAACCAAGGTTTTTTATTATTAATTAATAACCAGCGTCCAATAAGATTATTTCTATGGGCGCAGCATGTTGTATTCTTAATCTTCATACCCAGGGACAAGGAGCGGGGACTGAGCGGGGCCGCAACAGAAAAATGTCCCCCGCCTTGCTGGGCTGTACCCGGGGCTGTAATGGGGCCGTTACAAGTTTCAATATTACAGCCAGGGTGGGAAAAAGTGTGGAAATCAGGAAGCTCCTTCCCAGGAAATTAGAGTATTTGGTGGGAAATTTGACCATTTGGTGGGAAATTTCGATATTTTTAATAGAAAAATATGTGACCAATGTGGCCAGCTTCCCGGGAAAAAAACATTTTTTCCAGACCTGATTACAGCCCCAGTCAAGTCCCTGCTATGCCCGGGTAGTGGGGGGCAGGGGATGCATTTGATAGCCGCATAAGTGCTATTGATTTGATCAAATGTTTGGGTTTAAAAGGTGAGGAATGAATATGTGTTTCCATGGGGATTTGTAGAAATAAAATCTTACATATATAATAGTCTTGTAAATTATTGTCTTTTCAACAAGTTTTCAGTTCCATTTGTATACCTTCCATATTTTTATGTTCTTGTTCAAATTATTTTGATTATCTTATTTATATTGTTCTTAAATAGTTTTGTAATACTTTTTTAACACAGTTTATTTTCTTAAGTTGAAGGTTTTTATTTTTTATTTTTGAAGGGAAGGGTTTCTCTTGTTAATAATTTGTAACATGTATTTATCGAATAAACATGTATTTTCATCTTCTTAAGGCGGTGTCACACATCACAAAACGTACGAATAACGTACTAATAACGTACACTGGATTTGTCATTGAAATACATGTAATATCGATTACCAAACAAGTTCGTTATTAGTACGTTATTCGTACGGTACAGTGATGTGTGACACCGCCTTTAG
>JXSR01S044112.1:3600-16341 GCA_000969725.1 Ophiothrix spiculata | reverse complement strand
TCTTTTTAAAAATACAATATATTTTTATGTTTTTAACTTTAATATAACCGATTCTGGATGGTTGAATATTTTGACTCCAGATTTAATTCACAAAACAATCTGAAAAAATCATAACACAAAAAACACGTTTTTCTCAGAATGAGTCGAAGTGGACTAAGTGAGTTTTGAAAAAACACTCTTCAATTGTTTCAATGATGCCAGTTTCCTACTGACACTAATACACAGATACCGGCAGGTGAAGATTTTACCATGGGAGTTGATCACACCGAAGATCTTCAATCACACCAACAAGACCTGGGGGAAAATCCTAAGTTTTGATATTTACACAGTAATCACAGATAGTTTAAGGGGCCAGCCATGCCGCTACCATTTTATACAAATACTATATGGTTGGTTAGAGGTGAAGTAGTATACAAATACAACATGGTTTGAGGGGAAGTATCGCAAAATACTGTCCCCGAGGTGTTGGATGATGGAAGTCTCCATCATCCAACACCGAGGGACAGTATTTTGCAATACTTCTCTGAAATAAACCATGTTGTATTTGTTTTACTACACCTCAAAAAAGTCAAAATATAACTTGAAAATAAATCTCAAAGTCAACAAATTCAGTACTTTGCCGTGAGCCATACGGTAGTACCATACGGAAGTTTTTACTCTTTTCCCCGCGTGTGTGTATTTTAAAAGGCGCAACGCGTAAACGCATACCCGCGCGGCTGTACTTGAGTATTAACGCACACGCGGAAAAGGAGTTAAAAATACTTTTTGCGCATCTTCCCTATTCAACCAATAACAATACTCTATTGACTTATAAATATTCAAGAGGTGTAGTAATACAATCTATCTTTCCCAAAGTTCTGGCTATGTGACTTTGATTCCAAGGCCACAGGCTGCGGGATAATAGTCTCATAGCCAGTAATAGATAGATTGCTCTACTTCACCAATAAAACAATGAAGTATTTTTATTACATCTCACTGTGACACCAGGGATGAGGTTGTAAGGAAAGTAGTAAAAACTTGCAGCAGGGAAGTTTTTGGCCTACCAACGAATGGTCATGAATACCTCATGAATATCTATGAGGTGAATAACAAACTGTATTCCATACTTTACAGTGGCTTCGTTGTAATGTAATATCTAGAGTCTACTTCAAACTAAATGTTGGCTTACAGATAGCATTAAAAAGCGACTGAATTTTAGACTTTCTGGAGAATTGTTCGACCGGTTCATATAAAAGTTTGCTTTCTTTGTTACATAATCATCGTGCATTAAATTTATTTTTTTGTGTGATTTTATCTCAATTTTTCTCCTTGTAAAATTGTGCGGACCTGAAACTGTGAGGGGATGCTTGTTCTAGATTTATTTGGCAAATTTTCAGGCTCAGCTCGTGCTTCTGGTGCAAGCACCTCTTCAACTTTGTTAAAATTCGTCAAATTTGCACAAGCCCAAAAATTTATATATACCAGTTATGACTTTTTTCCAAGGAACTGATGGCTTAAAATGTTCACTGAAAGATGATAGTCTCTGAGGAAATATTTACCCAAGTTAAAATGTACGCTGAATAAAGTGATATTCTATTGATCAAGATTTCTAATAGTTGTAATACCATTTGAATATTTACTTTATTTCTGTTTGAAATCCTTGCTAGTCCACTTAAGATATGTGTCAAACCTTGTTACTTTTTTCCTGATAGCAACTTCAATGTTATCAGTTAGAGACAGTTGATATAGTAGTATTTATTTTGGGCAATTGTTTTATTTGTATAGATCTATGACTGCATCATGTTTTCACTTCCTGATAAAAAGCGGGACCCTGGGAAGGGGTGGGCTAGGCTTTCTTTATTTTGACATTGAAGGTTTTTGTTATACTTATGTAATTATATATTTGTTTGGCGTATTTTTTTTTATATTTTTTTGTTGTTGATCTTTTGACACACATGATTTGTGTACAATTTACATAAACCCCAGGTCGAAATTCCAGTTGATCCCAGTTGAACTGGTTTCTCTGAAACCAGTTGAACCAGTTCAACTGGTATTTCCAACTGGTCGTAGAATTTCCGTCACGGAAAATGGAACGCTTCCAACTGGGATGATGAAAAACCAGTTACCAGTTGAAACCAGTTCAACTGGTATCAACTGGAACTGGTTTTTCCAACTGGCCGTACACTTCCAACTGGATGATGAAAACCAGTTACCAGTTGATAACAGTTCAACTGGTATCAACTGGAATTTCTTTTCACTACTTTAACTATGCTTGTTTCAGAACTTTCCAATTGATTTCTCAAGCTTTGTTTACTGGGATCTCTTATTACTTCGCAACTGAGTTTTATTTTAGATGGTTTCCAACTTGTCAAGTTATTTTCACACTACTAATGTGTTGCGTCTGTAGTATATATATGCAGGTATCTATGACTATATAAATTCTGTGGTGTTAAATTTGATTTAAAAAAATCACCTTGTTTAGGCTTTCGCCAAGGAAACCCAACTTGGTACTTGGTACCAAGTAAGCTATAAGGAAGCTTATCTTTAACAGGGATCCCAAGATGTTTTTTAAATCAGTTTTGAATGCAGGAGGAAGACCGGAGTGCCCAGAGAAAAACCTGCAGAAGCGAGTATGGACTGAAAACCAAATGATCTGATATAATTATTTCTGCAATGATTTCTAAATGTTTGAGATTATTGTGTTTGATGTGCAAAGCTTTACATGAAGAAATTGGTTATTTTTCTCAGGCAAATGACTATTCTAGCGATTGAAATGGTAAGAGTTCCATATTGTGAAACATAGCACAGTTTCAAACTCACTATAACTGATATCAAATGAAAACCAGTTGAACTGGAATCGTTTGCAACTACTTGAACTGGCATCAAAGTAAACCAGTTCTACTGGAATCGTTGGAAACCAGTACCTGATATCAAATGATACCAGTTGAACTGGTTTTATTTATTTAATACCAGTTAAACTGGTTTCATTTGATACCAGTTGAACTGGTATCAGATTAAACCAGTTGGACTGGTATCAAAATAAAACCAGTTGAACTGGTTTCAATTGATACCAGTTGAACTGGTTTCATTTGATACCAGTTGAACTGGTATCTGGTATCAAATTAAACCAGTTCAACTGGAATCACTGGAAACCAGTTCTACTGGTACCAAATGAAACCAGTTCAACTGGGATCAACTGGTGTTCACAAAACAGTTGAACCCAGTTACCAGTTGAACTGGAGTCAACTGGAACCAGTTGAAGAAACCCATTTCAACTGGGATCAACTGGAATTTTGACCTGGGTGATTGGTACCCACTTCAATCAAAATGAATCCTAAATTTTCAACTGGTATAAAAGGAACGTTAATTTGGATCAACTGGGATTTCATAACTACAACAAATTCCAGTTGGACGTAGTTGAAACCTAGTTCAAACCAGTTGATACACCTAATGGTATTAAGAAATCTAATTTGGATCAACTGGGATTTTGTAACTAGTACACAAATACCAGTTGGACTCGCCTAGTTCAACCTAGTTCAAACCAGTTGATACACCAACTGGTATCCAGAAATCTAATTTGGATCAACTGGGATTTCATAACTACAACAAATACCAGTTGGACCTAGTTAAACCTAGTTCAATCCAGTTGATACACCAACTGGTATTCAAAAATGTCATCTTGGATCAACTGGGATTTCATACCTACAACAAATACTAGTTGGACCTAGTTGAAACCTAGTTCAAACCAGTTGAACATAGTTAAGCACAGTTAAACACAGTTGAACATAGTTAAGCACAGTTAAACACAGTTGAGATTTCCAACTGGTTTCAACTGGAATTTTGACCTGGGACTGCACACAAATGAGACAAAATCAAAGATTACTGTATTCAGGAAACCCTCCTACATGCTACCATGCATTATATTTCCAGCAGTGTAAATCCGGGTCTAAATCAACAAAGTTTCAAAAGAGATTCGGAAATTGATGACAAAGTGGATACAAAAGTATCATGTAAATAGAGAGGGCATTTCAGAATTGTATGTCAGTACTTATGATTCGAATAATGATAAAATCCCTGCGGTAAACTGTATACAAACAGTGTCCAAATGACTTTGTCATGATAATTCACTGCTAGTACACCTACCAAACTATCAAGTAAAAGTAGTAAAATAACACTCCTAATATGGAACAGAAACTATATCCCGGTTTCATTTTTGTCACACGGTCAATGCAAACATGTGGCTATATGATTACGGTCCCCTAAGTCAATGGCGCAACACTTTAACCAATCATTTCATTTTCTCCTAAATCTATCGCATTTCCTTTCAATATCCAATTTTTGTTTCCCGACACCTGAACAGACACCAAGATCCATTTAAGGATTAACTATATTCCCCAAGTGCTGCAGCTAGATGGCCAATAGAATTTTACCTGAGAGGGGCACTGAGAGGAGACAAGGTATAGATTCTTGAATAAAAAGTTAATAGGGAGGCCTTTTCAGCAATTCATGAGCAATGCATGTGGCTTTAATATGTAAAGAACAATTTAATTACTAAGTAAGGGACAAGCCATATTTATCAATGATGATTAAACTTTTTTACACTCTCATATTTACAAATTGTCAAATACATTCTATGTCATTTTGAGCCCCCTCCCCAACTTGCACCATTTTCACAAGCCTTTTTTCCTCAACCACCTTGCTCAATAGAAGGGATTGTCTCCACTTGTCATTTAATCTAACACCGCTCATCTCATTTCTTCAATTGTATCACATTTCTTGTCGTTCTGGCAGTTGTGAACGGTGAATGCACACTTTGTTTTTGCTGCATGACTTATAAGAGCCCATTTTCACCGTTTTGTGTTTCATCTTGTCTGTTCTTTAAGAGGGTGACATCAGGATGTACCTATCATCTGATTCAACGACATAAACTTTAATGCAAAATCATGATCAGGATAGGGTAGAACTTCCTGCTTTTCAAGGGAGGAGAGGGGGTGTTGGGTTTAGGGTGACCAGGCACTGTTATTACACCTTACATAATATGCTACATGCATATGAAAAGTTTACCATCGAGGAAAGGTGTTGACCACATTTTTTTTTAACAAATCTTATTTAACTTATATAAGCACAAAAGTGAAGCAAGTTGTGTATACTTGTAGGGTCCAGTGACATAAGCAGAGGGGTAAGGAGGGGATTGAAGGAAAAGAGCCCCAGAGAAATTCTCTTCCCATCTCCCCCTTGAAATCAACAGTAAGGTTTGGTTCAGACTTTTTCTCTATGGAATCTGTCAAATTCACTAAAATGTTAGAATAAAATGAACCAGATAAAGCTGCTCAAAAATAAAAAAATAAGTGTCCACAGTGTTAAATTCAAGTTTCAACATAAGTGAAGTATTACAATCTATCTTTCCAAAGGTACTATGTGACTTTTTTGAAAGTTTGGGAGTTTAGAAAGCAATCTTTCTGGAACCCACACACGTTTATTAAAATGATCAACTGCAATATGTAATAATCCTCTGAGAACAAAATATGTTAAAATCCCCTGAGCATTACATTATGTTATATTATTAAATTAAGTTATATCAGTAATAATTTGTCATTACTCCTAACAATGCTTTGTCAAGTTCACTGGCCTCCTCAAATTCCTGCACCAAACCCTTCACATTTCCTGTAAATGGATGCTCCAATAAAAGCCGTTCCATTCTACAAAACACTCAGCAAAAACTTCACTGAAATTAATGATCATACAAGAGTCCTTACAGAACATTTTGCCAAAGTTTTGATTGACAGCTAACTCATCCCCCCATGTTAAGTTCATCTGCATGTGTTTATTTCATGTGAATGTTGTAGTGTAGGGATGATATTTGTGCGCAGTTATAAGAATTTGATCCTCTGTATGTTTTCTTTCTGTCACTTCAGCTTGAACACCCACTAAATCATCTCACCTAATCATTCGCACCGCACTTCTCCTCAGTGCTCCAACTCCGACCATCTCCCAATCGATGTCCGGTCACTGGGGATTGTAACGTAACTCTGCCTTCCTTACCACGCTACACTACCATATAGCCTGAGGATAGTAAGGTGAGATTGGAGAACGGCACTGGCAGTAATGGCACGGCACGCTGACCCCCTTTGATTTTGTCAGGCGGCAGGAGTGGGACACTGGCTCATCATGCTGTCAACCTGAGGGCGGATATTATTACCTGGGTTCTACAACAAGGATCTTACCCTGGGAAGGGGTGGCACACTTGGATATATTGGTGTCAGTCAAATATCTAACCCAATGATCCCACAAAGTCCAAAGATTCCGAGATTCAATTGGCAAAGCGATCCTCATTTGGAATCGAACCTTAATGGCCCATTGTGTGCAAGGTGAGATCTATAGCCACTAAACTATGGCCATGTAACTTGCTGTAGCACTGTGCAATTTGCAGTGGTGTAGCCAGACTTTTTGGTCAGGAGGGGAAAACACATTTCGTCCTGATTTTCTGAGACATGTGATATGCTTTTAACTATATACTGGCATTTTGTCAACAAACATTCTGACATTTTGGAATCAAAATATCACCCTTTTTTATAATTCAGTTTGTAAAATGTTGTGTCTTGAATTTAAGGAAAATAAGATGGTACCAACATCTGGAAGCTTTCATGGGATGATTATTGAATTGGATAATAGATATGACAAGTACTGGGGATGACAATTTTAGCATTATCAGACTGCATTTTCAAACAAAATTAGCAACTCATTTTTTGTTCCCATATCTACGGCCAATTAACTAACATACAAACTGCACCAGCACCCCTGCCCCAGGGAGACCTTACACACAGTACTAACACACCTTGTCCTATCTACGGCAGATCATGTTAACGGAATTGGCTGCTATCAAGCGGGGCTCCCGTTCAGATTTGTAATACCCTCGGGATAGACGAGAGCATTTGCTTGGCACGTTTGATACTCATGAATATACATTGTGGTACTCTAACAGCATGCCCTGCGGTGATTTACAGTTTTTTGCGCATTTCATCATTTTTTCTTCCTTTCTCCAATTTTCATTTTTTTTAATGTTTTGGATATTTTGTCTTACTAGAAACTGAATAAGCAACAAACTTTTTTGTTTCAAGAATGAAAGAAATTATCAGCTGTATTATTGTTGGATGATACCACAAAGTTTATATTATTTAATTTAGACAAAATTTTATTACATAGAAATGAGTGGGCTAAATTACCTTGAGAAAACGTCCTATTTACTGTGTAGAAACAGATATTTTCAGGTGTCTTGATTGTGTAGAAACAGATTTTCTGGGACAGTTAATAAAGGGAGGTATCCATGCT
This sequence comes from Ophiothrix spiculata, assembly GCA_000969725.1. Classification (NCBI taxonomy): domain Eukaryota; kingdom Metazoa; phylum Echinodermata; class Ophiuroidea; order Amphilepidida; family Ophiotrichidae; genus Ophiothrix; species Ophiothrix spiculata. The sequence goes on along the minus strand of JXSR01S044112.1, from coordinate 9,033 downwards.
AAATATAGTCTTTGTCAAAGACCCTTAAAATATGCCCCTTCCCTATAAGCTCTCAAGGCACGAGAATACGAGCAAAGTGAGGAGCGAGAGCCAAAGGCACGATTCCGAGCGAAATGAGGTGATGAGTGCAAATAGTCACCAAGCGGTACAACTTGACTTTTTAATTCTGAGTTAAAACCTTCCGGCTTGTATACGATGTCTTCAGTTATGGTCTAATAACCACCGCAGACTGACCAGTGACCAACCGGGCATCGCAAGAGCTTGCAAGCATTCACCCGTGTCCTACCGATGTCATACTGGCATTGCGGCTTACTTTGTATTACCAGACACCGGCCAGCGACCGGTGGTTATCTGGTAAAACAAAACATATGTTTAGATTTTGAAAAACGTGTTTTATGCTGAAATTGTGAGGATAAAAACCCCATTTAAGTCATGTGACACATCCATTCCAGAATTTGCTACAAGGCTTGCCTTAGGTCTAAATGTGTTTGACAATACACACCCTGTAGTGTGAAAACTACCACCTGTATCATCTTACTGCCCTTTTATCAAACTACACACCAAATTATATTTAAAACTATCATCCCTTATCTTTATGCATATTCATAAAGTAATGTATACACTTTGATTTTGATCAAGTGTCAAAAATGCAAATGAATTTTGCCCGCGTCCCTTTGGTGATGTTCTAACATAGGACTATCATCTCTGAAACACCCAGATCAAGTTTAAGTATCTAGTGGTTTATGAAATTACAATGGTGTGAAAGATATGGTGATATCTTCTGAGTGATAGGTAATTCTACTCCCCTCCCAATTTACTAAGGTAACAAGATTATTCCAACCCTTTTATTTCGTTTCTACCACACATTTATCTTGTTGAGGTGATTATCAAAACATAATTTACTTCACTACTTTTGCCCTTAAGTATTTTGACAATAAAATACCCCAGTGGCATGCTAAAGTTTGGGGATTTTTTTTCTATTTCAAATTGAGATATTGTCATTGTAGTGTAAAGATGAAAAATGCAAATATTCAGGAACAGTTCATAAAAGTTCATCAAGTTCACAAAGACCAGTTTATTAATGGGTTTATTAGTCACTATTTTGACTATTTGGGGGACATTTTGGGATGAACAGAAATCACAAAGTGAAACTTACAAATGCAGCCCCAAATTTGTCAAAAATTAACTGTGTATTGTTAGTCAAGGAAAAGGGTAGCCTTTTTGAATGAGTATCTGAGATTAAGGTTCAAAATTAGACTGAGAGTCTTAGCTACTATTAAGTTGTGTAGAACGTACTTGTACATGTGCGATCAAAAAATTATTGATTTCAATTTATTCCGTGTAGTTAAATTAAACCTGGACTCCTAGTTATGGGGGACACCCGGGGGTGGGGGGGGGGAACACATAGTCTCATTAGTTTTGCACCCACGTGCTCCCTGGGCATTTTCAGCTTGTATCTTAAGGTAGGGCATACAATTATACATAGTGATAATGTTGTAGAGAACATGTCATAAAGATAAGTTCTCTTATCCTGAATGATAATTAAGAAATACCATATGTAAAAATGTTCAATTCATCTATATTGTTTTATAAAGCAGTAGAGCTCTCAATCTGTGTTAAGTGTAAGATACTAATTTAGATAATTGCCTGCCAAACATGACTAAAACCATAAAACAGCTAATTGTTTTAATGAAAATACAACCTGTTTGAGCAGCTTGTTATTGTTAATTTTACTGATTTACTCATCTTCACGTTGCAGTGATAATCAACAACCGGGTTTTTTTTACACTTTGTAGATTTTTGGCAGGTTTTCCTCCGACGATTTTAGCCCCCCCTAAAATTTCAACCTTCCGCCGCCAATGGATACTACACAAGCTTACACATACTACTTCAGATATCACAAACTTCCTGTCAACAGAAGATAATTTGTGAACAAACAAATAAACATATCATATGATTTGTTGGAAATAACATGGCCTAAATGTTCCATTGATACTTTCCTTCCATAAAATGTTCACATAACTGATGATGAAAGCAAGTTTAAAGGAACTTTTATATGAAAACTTTTATATCACACATTGTCTTAAAAGGACTGGTTGGGTATTTGGATTTTTTGCTAAAACAAAATATTTCCAGCTCATATATAAAATTTTTAAGGATTCATAAGCAAAATAGTAGTGGGCTCACAACAGTCTCCAGTTACCTTGGGCAGATATTCTATTCCATTGTAATCATGAGCAGTATGTGAATTCAAAATGATGTTGTTCCTTTTTTAATTTCTACAGGTCAACGTTTTAACCCTACTACCTAGGATATCTCAGGGGATATATATTGACCTGAAAAACAATGCCTGTGTGGTGAACATCTTGGAAAGGACGAGGTATACTCTGCCATCGTGAAACAAATGGAAAAGGAGCAACACTCACAACAATGAATGGGAAGCAATTCAGTATCGTAGTGATTATGTAACCTCCTCAGTAACTGGTTCACGCACTCCCCTGACAACGGTGTGTGCTATACTTTTGTATGGTGATCATTTCGATCATGGTTCAAAACTAGAAAGCGTGAACCAGTTGTTAGGGTGATAATCCGATTACACGTAACACTTCGAGACTGAATTGAGTTACAAAAGACTGATTTATACAGGAGAAACTTGAAGTGATTACTATTGTTTTTTATTTTTGTTATCAGCAGCTTATTCCAAGTTTTTTTGGGGGGATTTATGAGGTTGATATTATGCTTGCGAATTATAAATACAGATATTTTGTGCCTTTTCACATAGAGGCTTATAACTTGTAACTTGTTTAAGGTGTTTAACCCTTTCAGTCCTGAATTTGTTTCCCAGCTTATTGAGTGGGCCAAAATGGTATTTCCAGTGGCATGACTAGACTTTTTGAAATGAGGGTCGAGACATGGGCAGACATGTTCCAAGGGGGGGGGGCCAAGAACAAAACAAAAATAGGCGTTCTCCATAGACCCATGTACAAAGTCAAATTTCATTTAGGGCGAGGGTTTCATCAGGGGGGCTCCTGCTAATGAAAGCTGAAATTCCAGCACTTGTTCACAAAATCTTCAAATTACGTTTACAAGTTCCGTATTGGCACTCGAGCTATGTTTTCGAGATGAGGCGATACTTTTTTTGGAGTCTTTAAGCCAAAAAAAAATGTTTGTTTACCTCTGCGACCGACCCTAAAATGCCAAAAATTTGGGTCGGGTATTTTAGGTTTTTTTTGTTCTTCAAACATGTAAAATATGAAAACTCAATATTTTTGATGTAAACGTAAAATTTAACAGTACAAAGTCACATTTAGTAGTATAAAATGTATATTTCCTCTAAATAATGACCCACAATCTTTGATTAAGCCCTGCATTGCTTGGTATTAGCAATAAAATCCATGGAATGACATTATTCTTTAAAATATATGTGAAAAGTAAAATAAAAAAAATCAACCGACCGACCGACCCAAAATTTTATCTTTTTTTCCACTGGAGGGCAAACAAGCAATTTTTTTTATTTTTGGCCTTACCACATATTGATAAAGTCCTAGGAAAAGATGATTATGTTGAATTGTCTGTTGACCAAATTACAACAATTCCTGGAGACCTTAGAGAAATCTTGTAACCTCTGCTCTGCATCTATTAGAGATTATGATGATGTCCTTACCCAGGATTTTTTCAATGGGATGCCGAATCCTAAAAAAGCAGACCTTTTGGGGTAACAATATTTGGTAGAAGACTCACTAATGAAAAAGTGACAAGCAAAAACAAAAGGTTTTAGTAGTTTTAAAGACATTTTGTGTGGTATTTTAATAAAAAAGAGATCTTTATGGAGGTGTTTTGTGGGCTCTTTTTGTGAACCTTTCTTGAATTTTTGTGGATCTTTTTTGTACATTACCAAGTGGGTGTGGGGGGGGGGGGCAATGTCCCTAACACATCCCTACCTTACAGCTATGAACTTGTCCCTACTTCCCAACCTGTGGCCTCTTTCCTCAGAGAGAACCAGTGTTATTTAGCAATTGTCCATGTATTGTATCATAGCTTTGAATATAAAATCTGTCCACAAGTACTTAATTGTTTTTTCATTTTTCAATATCATTGTATGAATGGCTTTGAGAGTGATACAAGAAAATATTGTACAAGCTATTAAATATTGCAAGGGTCAAAGATGAGTGCAATATATTTTAGAGAGTAAAATATTTTCTTGTATCACCCGAAAATAAGCCATTCAATATTGTTATTATTATTTATATCAGACTTTTGAAAATAATTAATTGGCATAAAATAATTTTCCTACCTTCAGCTCAGAGCAGCTAAAATAATCTTGGAAAAGTGCCAGGACGTGTACGATATTTTTTAGAATATTGTACGCATCTTGGTACTTTCGTGAAAAATGAACAATGCACAGTTTTATAGTATTGTACAAAAGCGTGATATAAATAATAATATTAAATATATATTACTGTATATTTGTGACCACAAACAACCAGTAAAATCAGATTGTGGCAAATTGTGTTCATTGCAGATTCAAATAGATCAGGGCCCATATTCATGAAACACCGTTAACTCTAGTTGGCTGCTAACTCTTTGTCTACCTGTCAAAATTTGACAGGTACACAATAGGTTAGCAGTCAACTAGAGTTAGCGGTGTTTCATGAATATGGGCCCTGGTCTTTTGCTTTAGGTTGGCAACTGTTTTAAGTTCATGTGATCGACACCCAGAAGTCAAATTAAGATTCTTCAAAGTATGACATGCACATTAGTTTTCATTTCATGTACATTTATAGTGGAGATACATCTACAAATTTTAATTTTTAAAAACTTTGAGAGATTATAATTTTCTAGCTTGTAAGGAAATATATGAATATTTTGAATATGTAAAGATGTTCATTTTGCCAGAATACAATTTTTTCATGTATTTTGCCCTTTATTACAAAAATAAAATTCCCAATTTTATTGGAAATTTGTGGTGAACAGCCATGCCAAACCTAAGATGCTGGTCTAAATGTAGCAATGTTGATAAAGATAACAATCATTATATATCATTATAACAATCATATGCCAAACCTAAGATGCTGGTCTAACTGTAGCAATGTTGATAAAGATAACAATCGTTATATGCCAAACCTAAGATGGTGGTCTAACTGTAGCAATGTTGATAAAGATTAACAATCCTGATATGCCAAACCTAAGATGTTGGTTTAACTGTAGTAATGTTGATAAAGACAACAATCATAATATGCTGATTAAGATAACAATCATATGCCAAACCTAAAATTCTGGACAAACTGTAGCAATGTTGATAAAGATAACAATCATTATATACCACACCTAAGATGCTGGTCTGATTGTAGCAATGTTGGTAAAGATAACGATCATTATATGCCAAACCTAAGATGCTGGTCTAACTGTAGCAATGTTGATAAAGATAACAAT
>JXSR01S044101.1:51834-65825 GCA_000969725.1 Ophiothrix spiculata | reverse complement strand
ATTGGCAGATCAATTTTAGCTGATTATGTTTGCTTGGCGACAGATGGCGCTATGATACATCAGAAATAAATTAAGATCTCAAAACGTCGTGCCCTACCAAAACCAAAGTTTAGTGCCCCCGGGATCGCGCATGCATCTTGGAAGTAGCTGGCTTGGAATAACGCATTGGTAAACATTTTGCCCTCCATCAGTGTCCAACCATATTGCAAAGGTGAAGGTGGAGCATCTGGTTTCATACAATTTTACCAGATGAATGCCTGATAGTTCCCTCTTGTCACTTTCAAACTGTGTGCATCGGTATCAGGGGGAATTCTTAGAGTTGACTTTCTCTTCATCGCTTCCCACTTTCTAGCGCGAGCTTCTGCAGGCAATCGTGACCGTATGTCAAAATACGTCATCTACTATAGGACCAGAGTACATAGTCACTTTACCTTCAAAAGTATATCATCTCTCTAGGACCAGAGAGCTCATCTAGATGCTGAAAAGTCTTTGATGAGAATAAGCGTAGAAGAAGAAGTAGAAGAAGAGTCCTGCTTACTTTGTCTTTATACTTGATTATGAATTGTGTCATGTCCCTATGTGTATCTGTAGTCAATAGGATATTTCTCCCTTTTCCCAGAAGTAATTTCTGTGCATCATCTATATTCATAGAACTATCGAAAGCCGATACTTTTCCATGTCCATAAAAACTAGATACAGCGTCTGCTCCTGTGTGAACATGAAATGTCCTTCTTCCGTTTGATCCCTAGTACACCATTTGGTGAGCCACGTAGGATGCTAAGACCACAACATCTGTGTCCTCTGCGTCAATAACAACATCTTGGATAGGCCCTACCTGACTTCCACAACTGGGAATATATGTACATAAGAATAGTATCAGCTTCCATATGACTCACCAGGTATACACGGTATGCAGCGCCATGAAGGAGCATTCGCAAGGGGACCCACGGCTTTACATGACTGTCCGACCACGGAGAAGTAGAGTAAAATTTCTTACCCAAGGAAACAAGGACACGAAAACCGTCTGGCCCGGGGCTCGAACCCACAATCTCTGTATTACGAGACCCATGCTCTAACCGCTCGGTTACGCTCCCCTCTTATGATGGCAAGTCATCGCTTAACAAATAGCAACAGCGTTCCCTCACTGAGTAAATAATTTTTTTGTCTGGATGTTAGAGCACCAGAGTCTTGAATTCAGCTTTCAGAAATTGTTGCAGACAAATTTTGTTTTCATCAATTCTTAAACATAATTGTTAAAATGTTTGGGAGAAGGCAGTGTATCATTCTTCTTCATGAAGACGTTTCAGGACCCACCAACGAAAGATGATTCTCAAGTATAATACTTCTCACATGTTCAGAGTCCTTTATATTGTAAACCATGTCATAGGGATCATTAACAAATATTATCTGCGTAGCAGTACATGTTGGTGGCGTGTCAAAGCAAGGTTAAACATTTTGACAGCATAGTCTCCCCATGTATAACTGGTTTCATCCTGTTTCTCTCTATCTATTTCTATGCACTGTGGCGTTAAATTGTTTGAGATTTAAGAACATACGTTCCTTGATGAAACATTGAACAAGGGACTCCCCGTCACTGTGTACTGTCTCAAAATCTTTGACCAAATCATCAGAAGCAATCATCCCTGACCTTAAACCAGGCTTGTTGAGGTCAAATGGGTCACAATCAAATTCGTTGATGCAGTCATATATATAGATCTTGAACCCCACGTTCATCAAGCTTCAACCTTGTGGTGGTGTTTTCCTTATGGTTTTTGACAGACTCTCCCAGATATGCTAGTGTATGAAGGGAAGACCTTACTGTATTCCCTGAGTTAGCAGTTCTGGTATGAGTGAGCAGCATCTTCTCATTTTTCAAGATACGTTTCCAACCTGCTTTCATCTTAGAACCTTTGTTCATGGTGGTTTCTATCCAAAGATCCAAGGGCAAACAAGAGTAATTAGGTCTCCCCGGTCATTGATTGTGCAAACAATCCATCTCTCATGTACTTCTCCATTTCTTCAGGTAGACAACTGATTTCCAATCAAAACTCTACGAACTACTAGCTATACTTGTCATTATCATATATTCTCAGCCATGGCATCATCATCCATAATGAATCCCAATCCTGTGTCCATAAAGCATGCATATTAGTACTCATATTTATGGTCAATATCTCTACCATTTCAATGACAGCCAGCCAGAATCTAGACTGTTTGCTTCATCACCATGTTCACTGACCGCATCAAATGATTGTCTCACGAAAGATGGAAAATTCTGCATCTGCCTGAAGATAATCATTGATGGCTTTCATTTGCTGCCGTGATCAAGGCCTGTGATGTGTTTGAATTCCGTAGTGCTTCAAGTTTTGTTTTTAGTTCAAGTGATAAATTGATAATGCAATCCCTTTATCTAAACCCCGTATTATTCTTCGAAGAAGTGCCTCATACATGAGAGTTAGGCATCGTATGCTCCGTTTGTAGTGCTTTCCCTGGAGTGCTTGGTCAACTGACCCTTCTGAAATGATCTCAGCAGCCACAATAATTTCGGAGAGTCCTGAACTATTAAATCGCTTGTTTAATGCAGATAAAAAAAGATATACTAGTATATTATATTTTCTTGTCCTCATAACAATTTAAACAATTTGAATTCATCATTTAAATGTGTACTCATATTGAAACAATGACTGAATTAAAAAGAACAGAAAAAAAAATAACTCTTTAATAATGTATCATGTTAGAGCTCATATATGTATTGGTTGTATTGCGAAGGGCTAATTGAATAATATCAGATTCAGACTAAAACTTTAAAGTACTTTCACATTATTTTAATACACTCACATGTGGTAATATTATGACACTGGTTTCTTGAATAGTATTAAAAGTTGATTCATTAACTTATCCTACAAGAAAACATATTATTTAGACACCAAAACACAAAAATCGGACCATATTCACTGTATTTTTTAAATTATAATAGTTTGATGTCAAAATATGTGAGTTACCATGATACTTTCATGTACCCTGGGGATAGCTATATTGCAAAAAGGTGATTAATAGTTACTTGTATGGTTTCATAAGTTGCTTAATTGTATTTCTAATGCAGGAAAACATATAATTTGACACCAAAATCACTAAAATCGGACCATATTTACTATATTTTTGAATATGGCCAAAAGTCAAAAGTTCGTTGACCTTTGAACATTTTCGGCCATAGCGCCCTCATGAAAGCTCTGATGCATAGCAAACTATATATTTTTGGATTCCTCATGACCATACGAGTAATTTGATATATTAGTCAACATGATTGGAGCATTTTGAAATGTTGACCCCCATTTGACCTTGATTGACCCCTCCTGGGAATTGCCGGAAGTTTCAGGAGGTGAGCCCAAGCTAAATTTTTCGAGGAATCCATCATAGATCCCAACACAACTTTCAAACCTTTGTTCCAAAGAACTGGTCACGGGACCTACAGGCTGGTCTTCTACTATGTCTATATAATTGAATTGTTTTTATTGGTGTGTGGAAATGGATACTGACATCTTTCATAGCGTTTCATCTCTACGACTAATGGTTAATATCGTTCACAGACATGATAAATCCCTGGTGGCATGGAAGACATATCTAGTCTTGATTTAATTTAATACCTGGTAATGAAAGAGAAGAAATTAGCTTAACTGATAAGTTATTTGTCGATACAGAGTATCGATAAGTATTGCTCTTTAACTAGGGAAAGCACATTATTATAAAACAATCTCAAACAACCTTTTTTTTACAACCAACAAGTTAATGCTTATTATAAAACATCCTGTTTGTAAAATCAACAAGTTAATTAATGCTATTAGCCTCTAAACTTGTTGTACATGTTTATCGTGACGATTCCAAAATAACTGACAATTTTTTAGTAAAAAATAGCTTGATTTTCAATGAAATATACTGTACTAAATTGTTGTGCTTTAACAATGGTAGCAAGTGTTTGTCCTCACTATATCTAAGGTGTCCATAATAACATTCTTGTCGAGGTCTTCGGTAACAAATATAGCAATAATAATTTGCATACATATACAAAATGGCTGACAATTTGATAACTCTTATTATTGCCTCGTCGAAGTACAATACCTTATTACCCGTGGTAGCTGAAAAATACAAACTTGATACCCACCTCTGCGAACTTAAGAGATTTGTACCATGGTACTCAACATTTGTTTTTTCGGTTCTTGCATTTCAAATAACGCCGCAATATTTCAGGCTGTTAATTTTTGTAATTGCTTAATAGTAGTTGTGTTTCTTTTGGCGAAATCGACCGCGTCGTTTCAGAGCTAATTAGCATAAATTAACATTTTTTTTGGGGGGGGGGGAGGTGAAAAAAAAATTGCTCATAAAAAAGATTTGCTCATGAAACCGCCCCAGAGTAACATTTTCCAAATTTTATTTCAAAAATGTCGATGTATTTATGATCTCCTAATTTTGGCCAAATTTCATTAGAAAATTCCTTCGGGGAGTGTTTGTTTTTCTTTCAAATTTTGGCCGATATTTTGAAATGGTACGAATATTTTTTCCTGAAATATGGTTGTGATTAGTGTACTTTTTATGTCGTAAAGATTATTAGTATAATTGTGGTTTTATAAGAGGGGATTTGGACTCCCCCTTGTGCACTAACGGTAGTGCGGGGTACCTTAACTCTACTGATCAGAAATCACACGAAGTGTCATTGTTATTTCTCTCAATCTGTCAGTAACGCTTTAACTTTTTTTAGGCCATGTTAATCAAAAGCGGTGGTTATAATAATGACAGATGTTTCAACAAATGATTAATTTAAGCAAATGAACGCAACTCTGACGCAACTACCATCGTAGCAGAAAGAAGATATAAAAAAGAACAACTACAAGCTGAACCATTCACGCTCTTTAGTGGCTGGGATACAGTCCTAATAGTTTAGCTATGAGAATGATGGAAAAGAGCCAGTGGAAAGAGCCGACTAGTTTGACTAAAATTAAATACAAAGCAGTTACAATGGTTAAAGTATCAGAATAGATTCCTACACTTTAGCAACAGAAAATTATCACATTTGTCCTGAAACAAGTTTGGTTTTGAAAGATTTTGAAATTTAAAGACCAAACATAACATTTATTTGTATATTTTATTATTACTTCCTAATGATTATAGAATGATTGTCATAAAGCAACTCACACGAAAACATAAATATCAATACTTCATATTAATTGAGGTCTTTAAAAGACGAAAATCTCATTGTCTTCTCATATTGTGTTCCTTTACTTACAACGTATATACATCTACTTTATAAGACTGCATGTCTATATAATTGAATTGTTTTTATTGGTTTATGGAAATGGATAGTGACATCTATCATCTCTACAACTAATGGTTAGTATCGTTCACAGACATGAGAAATCCCTGGTACCATGGAATGTATATCTAGTCTTGATTTAATTTAATACCTGGTAATGAAAGAGAAGAAAATATATTAGTTTAACTGATAAATTATTTGTCGATATCGAGTATCGACAAGTATTGCTCTTTAACCAGGGAAAGCACATTTTTATAAAACATCCTCAAACAACCTTTTTTCTTTTAAACCAACAAGTAAATGGCTCATTCCATGGAAAATGACACTTTTTTTGACTTCAAGCAAAAAAATCAGTTTTTTATTTGATCATATAAGCATACGTTTGCTGCTTGGTACGTGAGAAGTATTTCCCAAACAGATATTGCGGAGTTTTTCTATCCGGACATGAATGAGCTCATGTTTTATCTAAAAAATGTCCAAACGTTACCAAAAAGTTATACAAAAATGTCACAAACGTTACCAAGCAAAATAATGTATTTAAAGAAATCCTAGATTCCAAGAAAAGACGATTTACTATAACTTCATGAAATTGTTTGTAAATATGTCACCCATCGTGTGTGGAAAGCGGAATACAAAATTCGCTAACATGTCAGAGAAGTTTTACTTTTGAATCATTCAGAGCAGAAAAACATATCCGTGCGATGTCACAAACGTTACCGAACGTTACATGGACTTTATTCAAGATTTTGGCAATTAATTTTATTTTCAAACACCTACATATATCGGTCCCACCAGTGGGTACTATTATCGATATCAAACTCGTGGATAGAATGTCTATGCTAGGAGCTGAAGCCATTTAAAAGTGAAACTTTTCACTTTGTTGGTCACAAACGTTACTTTGGAACGCCCTAATGCTTATTATAACATATCCTGATTGTAAAATCAACAAGTTAATGCTATTAGTCTCTAAATTTGTTGTACATGTTTATCGTGACGCTTCCAAAATAACTGCCTATTTTTAAGTAATAAAATAAATTGATTTTCCATGAAATATACTAAATTGTTGTGCATTAACAATGGTAGCAAGTGTTTGTCCTCGCAATTTCTAAGGTGTCCATAATAACATTCTTGCAAAATCCGAGTAGCGGATGTATGTTTAATTTGCATAAATTAAATAAAAATGACAGTCATCTCACAGGAGAAATATAAAGAGAAAGTTTATTGTTTACGAGGTCTTTGGGAACAAATATAGCAATAATAATTAGCATACATATACAAAATGGCAGACAATTTGATAACTCTTATTATTGCCTCGTAGAAGTACAAGACTGTAGCAGAAAATAAACCACGTTGGAAAATACAAATGTGACCGTCCATCTAAAACCAGCCGTAAATGCCAGCTCTTTTCATTTTCAATTTTTTAATTATTTGCAAATACCATGCTTTAAGGCTACAGTCCTTTTTTCGTCTCGCTCGACTGAACGTCAAGTTTACTGCAAATTTTGGCCTACTTACACATGTCCGATCATCACATTTTGGGCGTACATATGAAATAGAGTCTCTAGTTTATACATGAACATTTACTAATGATTTGAAGTTCATTTTGGGACCCTTAAGGTACCCTTCGATATGACGGGTCACATTTCATCTTCTTCGACAAAATATTTATATAAATATGTATCAGTACTCACCAGTAATACCAAATCCACTTTAATTCGTAAAATGTTCGATTATATGGATTTCTTTTTGGCGTTTTAGTGATATTTAGGAGGGGTGGCTGATTTAAAAAGAACCAGTGACGAATCGTAAAAAACGTATATCGCCAAAGCTTCAGGAAATCATTGGGACTTAGATTTACAAACTAGAAGATAAAGGAAAATCATAAAAGCTTAGCTTCTTTTGATTAAATCACGTTCTATTGTTACGCTGTAGGAACTATAGTAAAGGATCAGCTGCTACTATTATCCTTTGGGAATTGTGGGGCTGAAAAGGCGAATGATAACTTTCATACTTTCTGATTTATACTGTTAAAATGAATTTATTTTTCTTGTTCATTCGTAAACACCTAAAATGGTACATTTATCAAAGCAAACAACAACGATCATATCAATAAAGATGAGTAGTACCAAAGTACCCCGAAGAGAAATAAATGTAAGACATCATATTTTGCCATATAAATACCCATATATAGTTACTTACGGCTTTATGAATTTGACCGTTCAGAAAAATGCAAATCAGAATTGCTTTTTGAATCATGTTAAGAAAAATAGGTTTCCATCGCGTTTGTGGGGACTCGAACCACTAAGGTAAAACGGTATTTCAATCCATCGTTATTTACTTACAGTAAAATATCACAATGGCATGCAGTCTATAGATTTGAATATGACTAAATACCACCCATCCTTTGGATAAAACTTCTAAGCAAGTACAAAAAGAAAAAAAAAATCATAAACATTTTGATTGAATTGTGACATTTTAAAACTGAAAGCGGTATTATCCTTTCTAAAACGTGACATCCCTATTATTACGTTGTTTGTTTGTTTGTTTGAAATCAATTTTAGTCATTCTAATTTTGAGCTATAGCAGAAACCATTTCCTCTGTGAGCATTTTTATTTCAAATTAATCAGGCTTTCCTTTTGTGATTTTGTAAAAGTAATTATATTGATTGATGCTCTTTCATTTGTCAAATAGGCAATCAGCTTTCATATCAAGCAATCATTTTAACCTTTCTACTCACTACTATCATTTCATATGGCTATACTTAAAATTACGAGTTTTTTGTGTCGTTGTGGCTCCTGTTGTTCTTTTCTTTGTTTCATTTTGTTTCTTGTTTTGTTTTACTTATTTTTGTTTTTTAGGCTATTTAGTTGAATTGCCTTTTCATTTTGCTACATCCAGCAATCTTTAAATACACAAAACATTATAAAATACTGAGCTAGTTATTGAATCTGTATGGGTCAAAGGAAAGAAAAATCGGGGTTAAGGATACAGGGAGTCGAGTTTATGTTTCCATTGTCCAAAAAAAATCATTAATTACAAGGCAAGTATGTTTGCAATACCATGAGAAATAAAAAATAAGGGAAATATAACTTGAAGGCTACAGTCCCTAAAGGCTTTTGCCGTTTACTCACGTCACGGCGCGGCGCGTCACGTCACGGCGCGTCACGGCGCGTGACGTTAGTTGTTTTTTTCATTGCTTCAATGTATATTTCAACAAAATAAAAAATTTGAAATATTGAAATGATATACGTTTTTGCCTCGAGTTTCCCCACCACTGCAATTTATCGTGTCGGGAAAACACTCGGTGAAGTAGGGAGAATATAGAGACCGCACAACACTAAATCACTCCACGTTTGGTGTAATGTCGATGAGTTCCGGCAAAAACCAAAGGCTTATTTGACGAGTTTAGGTGCAGCCCCCCAAAAATGACTATGTATCTCATTATATACCCAACCCAAAACACGTTGTCACTAAGGCAGAAATATTTTGCTTTATATATCTTTATATTCCTGGCCAGGCTCTTATTTAGGGGTGGAGTTGGGGATGCAGTGGGGCGTTGCAGCCCCCCCCCAAAAAAAAAAACAACAACAACAACAACAACAAACAAACAAACAAAAAACAAACAATGACTATGTATCCAAAAGTCTACAAAAAACACCTAAAAGCACAAAAAACATGCTTAAAGGACATTTTTTACTAAAATACTACACCAAGCGGTTGTAATATAATACTGAAAACATTTTTTATTTATTTATTTATTTTTTGTTGTTGTTTTGTTGATGCATCAAAACGACAATTTTTTCTCCAAAAGGTCCACTTTTTTAAAACCCACATCCACTTGAAAACATGCTGGATACGGGCCTCATGATATCCTGTCTATCTCTGATCACATAGTTTTATTAGGTAATTGCCAATCTCAAATTAAAAACTAAAATTGCCTATATACTACAGACGTCTAGACATGTAACCATAGCCAATATTTTTTGCTTTGTATCGTGAAGTTTATTATACAGGACATGTCAATAAAGAAACGAAGAAATAGATTGTTTTTCTTAGTTTTTTCAATTTCGTCAAAATGTTAGTTAGGCAGTTATTTTATTAGTGTGACTATATAGAGAGATAAGCTGTATTAATTTGTCTGCATATTTTCAGAGTCATTGCGTCTTCTTGGTTTTACAATAATGCAACTTTGTGATACATTTGTAAGGTCATACCTTTTATGCCATTACGCAAAATTTGGGTGCAAATATTATCATAAAATGAAAGCATGCTGACATGAAGAGTTTGCAACAAGGTGGTCCGACCAAGTTGCAGCTAGCAAAATCTGGCAACTTTGATATACCGACCTTGAAGAAGATGAAAACAACAAGAATCACTATGTCTTGCCAAGGGATTTTATATTAGATATATATATACTTTTTCAATATAAAACAAAAGAATTAAGACTTCAAACATCACTTTTCAATATAAAACAAAATAATTAATTTTTAAAAGTTTTAAAGTTAGGATTTCAAAAACCTCACTTTTCAATATAAAACAAAGAATTACGATTTTAAAACATCACTATTCAATATAAAACATAAAGTTACTTTTCAAAATTTCTAAGCTAGGATCTTAAAAACCTCACTTTTCAACATAAAACAAAAGAATTACGGCTTCGAAGCATCACTTTTCAATATAAAACAATAGAATTACGATTTTAAAACATCTCTTTAGTTAGTTAGGATTTTAAAAACCTCACTTTTCAATAAAAAAAACCCCATAAGAATTAACTTTTGAAAATGTCAAAATTAGGATTTCAAAAACCTCACTTTTCTGTATTAAACATAAGAATTACGACTTTAAAATGAACATTGCAGTCAGCTTTGTTTTTACGATTACCGCGGTGGGGAAATCGGTGTGGTTTCATATTCTCACTTTGTTTTTTGCCGGTGAGGAAATCGGTGAGGATTTCAAATCCTCTCCTTTTTACCGAGCCTATATTGGTCCATAGCTGATTTCATGTTAAAGCATTGACATTGGATAGGATAGGATAGGGTCATCTCTGAATACAGCAGGAATCGTCATTAGGAAGATTTCTTTCTTCCTTTTGTTTTTTAGATTTTAAGACTGCACAAAACTGTCAAGTATGTTAATAACTGATCGTATTTGATATAATTATAGTCTTCTAGGTTATCCGGATATGAAACATCATTCTTGGTATTTGTCATGTCCATTTTTACTTCTCTTTCAGTGCGGGAGGTGGCTTTTAGTCGCCCAGGAGAAGATTGTTAACATGACCAACTTTGTCTGATATACTACTACTACTACTACTACTAATCCACGAAGAATTTGAAGAAAAGCACTTCAACAATTACAAACCGCTTGTACACTGAAAGCCATACGTATTGCAAAAAATTTGCAAATATTACAACATACATTACTTAGCACTCGATACAACTTTAAAAGATATAAAAGAGGATGTTTCTTAGAATCAATTAAGTTAAGCCTTAAGCATTTTCATTCATTAAATATTAACAAATTTAATCAGATTGAGTATATATGTAGAGGCTTCTCAAAAATGGAAAATCACGTTTCATATTCATAGAAATCAAGAAATATTCGTCTGTATATTTGATTATGAACTATGTTCTTATAATTATGAACAAATGATTAAAAAGGTGCATTATCAGCTTCAAATTATATCATAGATTTGAAAATTATTAATCTGTTTTCAATATGGCAACACATATCTTAAATCAAAGATTCTACTTACGAACATTGAAGCAGAAAAAAAAAACCAATAAACGGCATAAAGGCCTTTTTTCAATCAGTTTGGGGGACTATGAACTTATGGTATATATAAGTATATATGATGTTAATATAATTTGACACACAGAAAAAGGAAACATGCTTTCCAGTAAAATATAAACGAATTCATCATCACATTCACCCCTGGAAATTCTCCGGGCATGCACACAATGATGCGTTCTCATGAGATGTCGAGGTAAGAAATTAATCAAAATAAGCCTTTGGCAAGTTGCATTGTCGTCGCATGATTAATGTTCTAATTGAACTTGAATCAAACGCATTCAAGAGTAAATAAAACATATTATTTGCCAGATTGTGACACAACATGTTATGTTAAAAGGGGAAAGAAAGTAAAGGACTTGACAAGAAATAACATGGAAGTTCCAGGGACCTGTAAGAATGTAATTAACTGCACTATTCGAGGATTCACTTAAATCAATGTCAACAATTGGTCGTAAGACGTTCACGAATTTACATACATGTACAGCATGCTGAAATTTTTAAGGTTCGTAAAAATGGTAAAATCATCACCAAAACACTGTTCATTACTATTTGTACGAAGTAAAGAAGCACTGTTGAGTCAATCAATTGCCTGTCGTGCTCCGGAGACTTATTATTGTTTTCTTTAGTGCCTTTACGCTGGTCTCCGATGTCTTATCCAAAAAAAGACGCCGGTGACCACTAATTAATATAAGCACTTGATTGCCCCGTGTCCCAGCTGCATTTGTTTTGAGCAAACACATAGCATGCGTGACGCATTGGAAATTGCGCGAATTTCTTGCAACGCATAGTTAAACGCGGTGCGTCCTGCAGAGCTCGCGCATGCAAACATCGTCACTTTGTCAACCTCTTCACCAAAGCCCTCCACTCACAAGCGATTGCCGTATAGTGAGAAATCAAGGCGTTTAATTCTACCGGTCAGAAATTTGACTAATCATGATCGCCGGTTTCCTGCGATAGTTGGCAGTCTGATCCATATGGTGAAGCTCCAATATCGAGGGTACCAGCATATAATAGTGCCTTCGGTTCGAAAGAAAACCTAAGTGGTCTCCATTTCACTTTCAGGGTTTGTGATGTAACAATTCCCATCATAATGAGTCATCAGTTGATGAAAAATTACAAACAGAAAAACCATATCTAAGTTATGTTAGAATTATACTTATGTTGAAGTAAAATACAAACGCCAAAATAATAGGTATATTTTGCCCAATTTTCAATAACGTTAAATTTTCTTAGCGATTAGGTATAAACATCAGGCAAAATGGTAACCTACTTTTGTGTAGATCTTATACCTAACAGGTTGTGTTAACTGTTTTGCACAATATTAAGGTAAAAAAGTTGTGTCAGGGGTTCAAATAATGAATTTTAAAACATGACATATTAGAGTCCATCATAAACGACCTCTTCGTTCTTCTCCTCTTCCGTTCTTTTTGTTGTATAATTCTTAATCGTTGACACCATTGGTTATAGTGCAAAAATATACAGCCAATGCAGAAAAGACACATTAAGCCAAAACAAAAAAATCAAAAATCAACATATCATCTCCAGTTACAATTCTAACAATCATGGAAAATTTAAATTAAGTATTTTGTCTCCAGTATTTTGACAATATTAAGGGCGGTGACTCAAAACAGTGAAAATAGTCTTCAATGTGAACATAATTATATATCTCATCAAAAGACGCCAGTCCGACATAAATTATAATGTGCAATATATTAAAATAAATTAATTTCATAAAAGTGTTAATCGTGTGATAAGTGAAGGGGTTTCAGGCTTACTCTGATGAAATTAAATACTCTCAGCAAGTTATATTGAGTTTATCACTCCATATATTGTGCGTATAGTAGCGAAGTGTAAAACGTAAAAGAAGATAATGCTATACACGATTGCACCTGAGCGACTAATGTTCAATCTGTGTAATTATTATATTCCCGACATAAAAAGAATAAACAAAATCGTCAGTTATAATCGTCCCTATGACGCAAGGTAGGGTGTTGAGTTTATGTATTCTTTGACATTATTGACATGAATATAAATAAAGAGGTGTTTTATAAGTGTAAATATTTACATTGAGCCCACTGATCTTTTTGAGTGTTAAAGGATTTCTGATATAATGCTCAGTATACATTACGAAATTTTACATAGCAGAAATAAATTTGAAGTATAATATAAATCATATAGAAAATGGAATCTTATCGTGAAAGAGAGATAGGACAATGAGAGAGAAGAAAGCGAGGGGGGAGAAGAAGAAGAAGAATGAGAAGAAGAAGAATAAGAAGAATAAGAAGAGGAAGAAGAAGAAGAAGAAGAAGAAGGAGCAGAAGAAGAAGAAGAAGAAGAAGAGGAAGAGGAAGAAGAAGAAGAAAAAGAAGAAGAAGGAGAAGGAGAAGAAGAAGAAGAAGAAGAAGAACAAGAAGAAGGAGAAGAAGAAGAACAACAAGAAGAAGAAGAAGAAGAGGAAGAAGAAGAAGAAGAAGAAGAAGAAGAAGAAGAAGAAGGAGGAGGAGGAGGAGAAGAAGAAGAAGAAGAAGAAGAAAAATGCCGGAGTCAGAACGAAAATCTCTTTGTCTTATCAAACTCGACAAATACTGTGTTACTCTACTTACAACGTACATCTACTTTATGTGCATGTTAGTAAAAGACCAGCCTGTAGGTCCCGTGACCAGTTCTTTGGAACAAAGGTTTGAAACTTGTTTTGGGATCTATGATGGATTCCTGAAAAAGTTAGCTTGGGCTCACCTCCTGAAACTTCCGGTGGGGGTCAACATTTCAAAATGCTCAAATCATGTCGACTAATATATCAAATTACTGGTATGGTCATGAGGAATCCAAAAATATATAGTTTGCTATGTATCAGAGCTTTCATGAGGGCGCTATGGCCGAAAATGTTCAAAG
>JXSR01S044093.1:0-18113 GCA_000969725.1 Ophiothrix spiculata | reverse complement strand
ATGGTAAAATATTATTCTTTTGACTTAATTTTGATTTCTATTCAATTCTATAAAAATGGGAGTAATAGTGGGGGAAAAATTACAGAGCTGGTTTTGTTTCGTTTCACTAGCGAAATGAAATTAATTCAACCTTGTATTATTAACTAAATTTATACAATTAGTTGGTACTTTTTTTTTATACAATTTCATAAAAGCAATAAATGATACTTTTGCATTTAGTATTCTTTGTTTATAAATAGTAAAAATAAATAGATACTGATTGATTTTATTTGTGTAAAAGCGGGTATGTGTAACTTTTGTCAAAAGTTTTCATTTTTAAGCTTGTAAAAGCTGGACCCAAATTTGTCATAAATTTTAATTTATCTAACCCTAATCTCCTACCTACCGCTTTTCGTTCTCAGTCTATCTCTCGGAAAGAAGGGTGTCAAATTTTGTGGTTTCCACCGGAGCTAGAACCTGGGACTTCTCGCATCCCAATCCCATGTCCACCTATACCAAGCCACCTGGGGGGGGGGGCTGCCTAGGCAGCGATTTCATGCCCATATGGGACCCCCGTATATGACGTATTCGGACTTTGCGATTTTGGTGATTTTCTTTTGTAACCTTTGGAGCTTTAGTGTTATTAGACAATCTTGCAATTCTAAACTTGGGTTTGCATGTACACTTTCATCAACACTAAATATACAGATATTCACATCTAAAATTGATATAGAAAAATGTGTGCGTGGCTAAACACATTACAACTGAAGCAGACACGGTGTGTATCAAACGTACGGTTCAGGCATCGCAATAAAAATAATCCTGTTTTTTTCCTGACGATAAAATTGTCAAAATATCAGATTTTTTGGTTCTGGGGTCAGATAAATAGGTTAGATATAGGGTTTGGGTTAGGTTTAGGTTTAGCAGTATGTTTAAAACATTTTGAGCGATAGGGTTGTGGTTAAATATTTAGGGTCAGGTTAACAAAATTTTACGAGTCAGTCAAAAGTTGTGGGGGGGGGGGGAATGGTATTCTTCTCTTTGGCACTTTTCTCGGGCATCAGTATTCATGGTGGGTGTGGGATTCTGTTTCCATCTTTCTTTCTTGCCATTGATGTGCACATTGATTGATATATGTAACAAATTTCTTTTTTCTATCCCAAATTTAACTGAAATCATAAAAATTTAGTCATATGCATATATATTTTGTTTTTTGCTTGGTTACAGACACACCACCTGGCCCTAGCCCGTGGGGAGACGGATTGGGAATGGTTGACAATACGATACCAAACCTACCGAGAGATGTCGCACCAGAAGATCCATTTTGGGAAAACGAACGGTTAAAAACGACTATTAGGTGGAACAAACCAAAAGGCAAGTGGCTGTAATTCTCTGTGATTCAATATGGTGCATAGAGCGACCTACGCTGACGTCACTTGGACCCACAAAATGGTGGATAATGCAAAATGGGGGACATCATCTTCCAACAGTTTTCAGTTAAAAATCTTAAAAAATCGGTCATCTTGGCACATCATTTGAAACTTGCCAGTAAAACATTGCATTCCATTACCTTTATGATATATTAGTTTCAAAATATGATAAAGTATTCGCTGTAGAAAATCGCAATTTATCTGATCGAACGCAACGCATGGAAAGGTGAAAGTTTAGTAAGTTTGCAAACATCATGACTGTAGTACTATACTATGATCATTACCACTACGAACAATGACCGTTACTGGTGCATGCTATACTCTATAAACCTTGAAGTATGCAACAAGTAATTAGACTCTGTTACGAGATCCATAGCTTATTACTTGTATTCTACAACATTGTGAACTGATGGTTTGTATTGCATAAGAGACTAGTAATAATTGATTAGGATTGATTAAGACCAAATCACTGCGTATTAATATTAGTGTACTTGAATCATTCATGATTTTGGTATTATTTTTGGCTAATTTTGTTGCTACCACATGGACAAACATTGAAAATAAGTTCATTTGAATATTCTGCAAGATTTGTTACGTGGTTACGATTCAAAAAGTATGGACTAATTTACTTTCCCGTATGGTCGTATTGGTTTATGTGCGTTAATCGGCTGCTTGTTGCATACTTCAAGATTCACAGAGTATACATAGGTTTCAAGCTTCTTTTAATTTATGTCTAAAATAAAACACCTTTTCTTTAAAGTAGCATGGTCCCATTTTTTAAAATTTGGAATTTTGTTTCATATGAAAGATCGCCACTCAAGAGGTCTAAATTTCAAATTTCGGTTAAATCAGCCCAACCTTTTTGATTTTATAAGTCATTATGTATTTCATAGCCTCCGTACTTTGCTGTATAAATGGTTACCATAATTAGACACATTTTTACCCATATCTCCAAAACTAATCATGCTTCAGCCGTAAAATTTCACATGGAATATGAGATAAATATGAGTTTATATTTTAGTACCAAAATCAGACAAAGTTTGAAAAAAGTTGAAGCGATCGGACCATGCTCCTTTAAATAGTTAGGTGCTTTAACATCTAATTGTGACTCTGTGAGATCAAAAAATTGGATGGACAACCCACTCATGACCTTCTGTATTGTGAACAGCGATAAATTGGACAAAGATATTAAGGTTTTAAAAACATGACAGAGTATATTGGATGACAGTGTGTGGTTGCTAAAAATTACATACAACTTAGGTCAAAAAAACAAATTTGGTTGCCCTCCACAGCTTTTTTCAGAGAGGGTCGGTCGGTTGGGTTTAAAAAAAAAAAAATAATTTCAATACTCTTCCACGGACTGCTAGGTCGATCGGCTGCTCCAGCCTTCACAACTTCCCCCACGACATCCAAATCAAAACAATCAAATACCTCTTGTAGTGATTTGGGACATCCTAAACATTTTGAGGGTTGAATATCGAAAAAGCGAAAAATATAACTTTTTTTTTGTGGATTTCTGTAAGTTTTGCATAATTTTTTAGAAAAAAAAAAAAAGTCAAATCAAAAAAAGTTTGGGTTGGGCTGAAAAATAGGGTCGGTCGGTGGAGGGCAACCAAAGATTTTTTTGCCTTATGATAATGAGCACAATTTTTTTCCACCATACAGGTCAAGAAGAAAATGTCAACAGGTTCACCATCCACTGGCGGCCTGAATCCTGCTTGCAAGATCAACAGAATACTATATTACAAGCTTCAACACATGTAAGTATCTGCTCAAAAATGGAGGAAAATAAATTGTGGGCATAAAGATTACGAGAAACGCCCAGAGGAACTAGGACCTCTCTTGTGGTATATGGAAATCTTCAGTTTATTGGGGAAAAAGCGGAGGGTTTGGTTGATAGAAAAAAAACTGGTAAGTTCATAAACCTGTTAGCTGAATTCGTACGTTTTCCCCCGCAATTTCAAGTAAATGGTAATTAATGAACTTTGACCTTACTTGTATGAAAATGGTGCAATTCATTGGGAAAAAGTAAAGGGTAAAAAAACCCCAAGAAACAGGTCTCACACCATTCATACTTTTTCCTGCAATTTCAAATATGTGGTAATTAATGAAAAATGAAACTTCAATTTAACTTCTTGATAACATGAAGGAGAGATTGAATAAAAATGTTTTTTTAGCATATTTTGTGAAGTGTATCTGTAGTATTTTCATTTGCTGATAATTGTTAGTTAGCTTAGTGTCTGACCGATCTACCCAAAATCGAAATCGGCCGATTCCGATCTTAGGTAGTTACAAATCGGCCGATTCAGATTCGGTGTACATTACACAGATTAAAATTACAGATATTAACGCAAAAAAATCGGTGAATTCATCGATTATTTACATATCATGTGGCTGTAATAGATAATTCTCGGCAAAAATATTTAATGTTTATAGTAATTTTTGATGTTGCCTGTTGGTACTGGTAAGTCTGGTTAGTCTAAAAGATGCAATTAACTTGATTTGTTGCCTTTTTTAAAGGGTTTGTTGAATCTGTTTGTGAGATTGGCAGAATATAGATTTGTTCGTAATTCCGATTCAGATCCGATAAGCTTAAAATCGGCCCGATTCTGATCCATCCGATCAGATCGTTCAGACACTACTGATAAATATTATTTGCCAGGCTTTACCAATTGGAAGTTAATGTACATGATTTGCTGACCATTTTTCTTCTAGCTATACTTTACACTCCCGGTCAAAAGTGTTTGCGCATGCTTAAAAACGGGTAAAAACCAAATTATCATATCAAACTCCATTTTCTGAATTCGCAGAAGAATGTATACAGTATGTTTAGCACGCCATATTTTCAATTGCACTGAATGCAATTCCTGTTGATTTCTTTAGAACTATAAACAATATATAATCCGTAAAAGATTATTGCAAATAATGAACAGTTCTCAAGAAATTGACTTGTTAGAGGTTTTGTGAGCAATCACTTTTGACCGGGAGTGTACGTTTTGAAGCCATTTTTATATGCTAAGTCGATATTTTATGAACAATCATTTCTATGATTGACCATTACACATTGGTGTTGGGTATCTTATCTCTTTTTCGATTAGGGTAAACTCGGTTAACGTTTCGCGCATTTGTTTAGTGGAAAAAAATTATTTATACTGTATGTTGTATTGTCAAAGATAAAATATGGATACAAAGAAACCATTTGCCTGAGTTTACCCTAATATAGAGCCAACATATTTCCATTGTTATAAATCTCAAATTCCATTTGGCAGAAATTGTCTTTCCTTTTTTTTTAATTGTAATACCATATCCACTCGTCCAATTCAACTACTCATTTTCTGAATTTAGATCACGTTACAGTTGAGCGCTTTCATACTAGCATGCCAAAAATTGTTAAAATAATTTAAATGAAGTATTGGTCATAGAGTATGACTATTTGTCAAACCTTTGGAAATGGGGATTTTGTCAATTTAAGGATATTGTCAGATGGAAAATAGTTGAATTAGACGAGTGAATAGGGTAGTTTATTGACCATTTAGAGTCTGCAAAATATAACCATCATAAAACCATGTTGCTGAAAATGTATGCTTACTTTTTGTTAGAAATCCGAGAGCGTTTTTTCCCCCTTGATAAAATGGAAATATCTTGGCTCTTATTCCAGTCTATCTCGTCATGTGAGTGCAAGAAAGTCGTATCTGCAATGGCTGCCCTAAGTTATATTTATTTTAAGCTTTGTCACAAGAATATAAAAAATCCCTCAAAATGTCCCTGTCTTATGTCAGTGGTTCTTGAAATGGTTCTTCAAGTGACGGTGTCACCTGAAGAACCATGTCAAGAACCACTGACCCAAGATTGGAGATTAGACAGTGAGCAATCCAAATTTATGACAAATGGCAGCTATTGCAGATACGACTTTTTTGCACTCACATAACGATCTATGCCATTCATATATTCACCGTTTCTTGCTTCTTTCCAACTATTTCATCATTTCCCAATCACGCCCGCCCTCCCAATTCTTGCTCACGTAAACAAGAATTGGGTATTCCCCATGTTGCCACCCTATGAAACTCAAGGAGCTACCGCAGACGTAAGTTGCCTCGAATCTTCTTGTGTGATGCATGTCTTATCTTTCCCGCTTGTATTTTTATAATCTTATGTAAAAAACATGTTTATGCTGAAGTAGTTTGATTTCAACCAAAAATGGATCAAATGGCATTCGTTTTACTGATTTATTGAAAACCCATTTGGCCTTTTAGTATTTCTGGGTTTTCTCCCCAAAATTTGGAGGGGGTTAAAAATTTCTTTTCCCATTCATTGGCAAAGTCAGACAGGGAAGGAGACTAGGGATAAGATAGTATGCAATGAAACCAAAATGTTGCAAATTAGGCTCAATTATGATGTTTGAAACATAAAAAGAAGCATTTTGAAGTACAAATGTACTTTTGTTGAAAAAGTAGTCGAACTTGGCAAATTTGTCCAGGTTTTTGGAGAAAAAAGAAGATTGCAAATTAACAAATTTCCAAAAACAGACCAGGCTGGGGAATATCGCTTTTTATTTTTCAAATGTTGATCAGTATCAGTTGGGAGGGGAATTTAGTACTTTTTTACTAATGAGGAAGGAGGGGAGGGAAGTTCCCCTTCTAGTCTTCCATCCTCATAGGGAAAAAGAACTAGTATTGTGTCCATAAAATTTGTCTTTTCACAGCATCCACTTTTGGTTGTAGTTAATACTTTCCAAGCATTGCATGCAATTAGCCGTGTATGGTTGCAGTTCATCATGCAACTATGGTATCAATTTGTCCATATGGTATCAAATTCCATGCAATTATCATGCAATCTTGATACCAATTTGCATGTACATGTCAGCCCATGCATGGTCTGCATGTAGTAGCCATGTATGGTTGCAGTTTATCATGCAACTATGGCATCAATTTGTCCATATGGTATCAAATTCCATGCAATTATCATGCAATCTTGATACCAATTTGCATGTACATGTCAGCCCTTGCATGGTCTGTATGTAGTAGCCATGTATGGTTGCAGTTTATCATGCAACTATGGTATCAATTCCATGCAATGATCATGCAATCTTGGTACCAACTTGCATGCACATGTAAGCCCCTGCATGGTCTGCATGTATTTACTTGATTGCTGCATGCAAAATCATTTATATTCGGAGAATGTTTTTGCATCAATTTATTTTATATATGTAAGTTAGGGCAATGTTGTATGTAAGACTGACTTTATTTTGTGCTTCAAAGGGCATCTAAGGGCTGCCGGATTGAGTGTAATCTTTTTACCTGGAATATATTTGTGTGTTTTGTGTTGTGTTATACTATGGTCGCATATAGAAAGAGTAGTCGGACGAGCTGGGGTGCCACAACAGACAAAACCCACACAAAACCTAGAAGTGAATCGCAAGCTGTTTACTTGTAAGGGTTTTGTCTGCTGTGGCATGACAGCACGCTCGACAAAACTTTCGAAACGTGGAAATTGATGTGTGTTTGAGATTTTGATATTTAATATGAAATCTGCAGTGTTGTGCAAGTTGTTAATTAAATGTTGCACCATGCTGTGACTTGAATTTGTTTGATTTTCAAAGGGTACAACAGCAATTTGAAGTGATGCACAATTTACACGTCAACATTAAGGTGGCTTAGCACAGAAAAGGTGTCGAACACGAGTAAGATGATATCAGCGGTGTTGGACACAATTTCAAAGTATTTATCCCGGGCTTTTAGTGTACTTTTTGGCGTACTGTATCTTGCGGTTTAATAAAATGCGAACTTACACGTGCATCATTTTTATATTCACGCATAAGACCGTGTGTGTTACTTCTGACGGCGCATGGCTCAAAGCGCACAGTGCTTAAGATATTAGTCATTGCTGTGACCATATTTTTATGACTTTTTTTAAAGAACTATATAAGAACTACATATGTGAAAAAGAGAAAAATAATAGAGCTGGTTTTTTTAAATATTTAAGTGTTTTTGCCTTATTTATTTTGATTTTACCATAGAGGTAAAATGGTAAAAAGTGGTAAAACATAGTGTTTTTTAATATGGATTTTTTTCTAAAAACTAAGTCGGTGACCCACTTTTTTATTTAAGAAATGTGATCAGCACATATGAAAACAACATATGTCAAAAAATAAGACAAATAAATAGAGGAATTCTTTCTGTGCTAAGCCACCGGTAATCAATTCTACATCCATTCCTAACAGCAACTTGAACCAATTATAGGAATTTGAAGACTGATATTTTAACAGTTGCTGCTTAGGCCATTTACATTTAATTGTTTGTCTCAAAGCTCTTTAAAAAAATTTTGATTTGATTGATTTCATTTTTTTATTGAAAAAATATTAAAATTCAAACTAATGAAGACCAATTTAAATAATTCCAATGCACAGAGAAAATGAACAACATCGTGCCTACATGTGAAAGTTTAAGTCAAAGGTGACTGAATGGATTGCCTAATATGAAATTTATTATATTTGGCTCTTTATTCTGTTTTTGATTTTTTAAAAGGTTAATATTAAAGTTAATTTTGTATCATGAAACAATATGAGGGGTACATATGGAACTTTTTTTCTTCAAATATAGAATAGCACTTTGGGGTTATGTCACACACAACCAAAAAATGAAGGGGAGAAAAACATTTCACATTGTTTTTTCAAGAGTAGGAGACCTTTGAGACAAACAAATAAATATAAATGACCTTAATATACATAAAATTAATTTTTTTGTAACGTACCACATTATTTTGTTTTTAACCCTTCCCAGTAATTTGAAGTGATGCACAATTTACATCCTCAAAAATTGAGAATATTCCTTGATGTCATTAAGGCATTCATCCATTGTTTTTTCAAGAGTAGGAGACCTTTGAGACAAACAAATAAATATAAATGACCTTAATATACATAAAATTAACTTTTTTGTAACGTACCACATTATTTTGTTTTTAACCCTTCCCAGTAATTTGAAGTGATGCACAATTTACATCCTCAAAAATTGAGAATATTCCTTGATGTCATTAAGGCATTCATCCAAGACTTAATACAATACAATAAATATTGGCATTTATAAGGCGCCTTTCTCCAGGGATACAAAGCACAAATTAAACAATTTAGTGTTTCTTGACCTTCCAGATAATCTGACCAGTTGCAATTGTAAAGAAGCTAAATTTCATCCCTTTTTAGACTAAATAGTTATTCTTTTGCCCCTGCGTAAAATTTTATAGATAATCTGAAACAGACCAGATAGAGGCATGTAATTATGATGTTTCTTTCAGAAATTCTTCATTAAACTTGTTACTTTTTAGAATTTTAAATATTTGGCAACACAATTCATTTCAATCAGTCCTAATAGGGTTTAGAACTGTATGCATTGGTATGTCGAATTGAATTGAAAAACTTTTTTGATTTTGCATTAGTTCTCTTGAAAAGGCCAATTTTAAAAATTCAATTATAGGGTGCAGTATTTATAAATAAAAGAATATCTTATTATTTTGAAATATAGTGTTTGAATTTGCAATGAAACTTTGCATGCTGTCATTCTTACCGCTTATACTTCAAATGATGCAAAAATCTCAAAATGCTTGGGGAAAAGTTTGGGGGATGATGCTAAACTTGTCCAATGCCCCTTTAATCAGGAACAAAATGTAGAATATGTATATCCTGCAAAGAGTGTGACCAATTATTGATGATTTTGAAAATTAAGGATTTGATTGATAAGCTTATCCAAAATGCTGACATTTGAATACCATATTGATTCTATGTTATGTGTGTAACGTGCGTGATTAGGTAACATGCGATGTATGACGGTAATAAAGTGTCAAATTATCGTGTTTTATGTAATTCATTTTATCTAGAAGTTCTTTCTGCAATTCTTAATTATTAGGATTATTCTGTAGGCCTAGCACTGTTTCTATAGTAAAAGTGCATTTTTGTATTTGGTATTTGTCATACGATCATTTCTAGTGTGATTCATTCAGTCCTGTTTTCTTTACACTACTAGTATTATCGAGTGTAGTGCTCCCTCTATTATGGTTGTGAGTTTTGTCGCAAATGTGGCCCACGTGGTTGTGTAATGATGTGGTCATATTTTACTTTGTATTCGTAAATCAGTCAATTTTTTTAGATTAATCAGAATTTTTTTTAGAATTTAAAGATCAGCCAAGATTGTCTCTATGTTTTGGGAACACCGGTAGATTAGTTCTGTGATCATAATGTATGATACCTTTTTAAATGTTTTATGTTTGTGTATTCATGAATAATGATAGGATATCTATGGGAGGTTATTTTAGTGTTTCTAAATTATTGTGTGATGGGATATCTATAGGAGGTTATTTTTATGTTAAGTTAGTGTTTCTAAATTATTGTGTGACTAGTTGACTAGATGTAATCAAGTTTTTGAGGTATCTTTAGGGAGAAAGCTGACAGTGGACAATTTCTTGTAATATAGATGCATGCAAGCTTGACATATATGAATTGTAGTCTTTTCAGTCTAGTCTAGTTTAGGTTAATAGTAAAATTTAAAAAGGCATAAAAGGAGATAGCATGTAGAAGCATAGTGAGAGTCTTGTTCTTACAAATTTTTGTTACCAAGGCATGTTCCAATTCAATTAATTTTGATTATAAATACAATATTTTACCATTTTACTAAACGTTACTCTGAGATATGCATATTAACTTAAAAATAAATTGATAACATTTCAAAAGCTTGATCTATACATTTATGTCATGGGTTAACATGGCATGGCATGAAAATCCTATATGTAATTTTAGTTAACAGGCATGTCTAAATTGATTTTAATTTCAATTATATACCATATGAGTGGTGCTCTGGCAAAATGAGCGGAAAGTCGCGATTGAAGATTTTGAATAAATTGCTGCTAAAGTAAAAATATGTTGAAAAGATCAAATTTCGTTTTTTGACATGAAACACATTAATACATAAGTGAAAAACTATATCTCGCGTTTTGAAGGTCAAATATGCCGGGAAGTGCAATTATTCACGGGTAGTTGATCGCGTTTTGCTATTATACACTATTGTAATCAGTAACTTTAAAATTGATTTGCGATAATATTTTACTGCCAGATTTTGAGTGGACTCCCTTGTATTTTGATCTCTAAATGAAGATTGTAGAAAGAAAGTATGACATATTATATATCATTTGAAAGCTGAGATTATAGAGAATTAAAATATATCATAAACCCAATTTTGAAAATCGCGACTTTCCACTCATTTTGCCAGAGCACCACACATATTACTAACATCCGCCATATATAGAATTAACTAATTTTTTGAAAAAATCATTCAGGAGGCTTATGTGAGTGCAGGGCGTGTCCATCTTATACAGGGACGGCACCACACTTTACAGCCATGTACAAATTGTACACCATGGATTATTGATTGGAAATGGTGATGCATATTACATATGTGTACCGCCGCGGCAAAAGGGTGCAGTTGTCGGCTCGTACATGTTGCTCCTTGTAGCATATCTAATGTATGGTATTTGTATACATCAGATATGCTACAATGAGCAACATGTAGGAGTCGACAACTGGACCCTTTTGCCGCGGCGGTACACATATATACTATCTAAGATTCTGTGCTTTTGATAATCTTGTGATACGCACACGCTGCATTAAAGGGATTAGCCTAGATTCCATTTAGAATTGAAAAATTTTTGGAAATGCTTTAACTAAAGTCTTAAAATGTAGTAAAATAAAATAAAAAAGTACAAAAATTTACACAGAAGTGACTCAAATTGAGAGAGAATTAATTAGTAATATATCATTCTGTGATGGTGTTGTGACTATCCATTGTTTTTTTTAAATCCTAAATTTGTACCTCAGATGGATTTGTCAGATAAAAAGTTCAACCAAGCTCCTAGAGATAATGTATTGCGTATCAAAAGAGAAACAATTTCATCAAAAATAATTTGTTTGCCCTCACAGGTGTAGAAACAAGATATTTATACGATTTCAAACTAGAAACACTGTTTTCACACCATTTTGTGCCTCCAGAGAAAAATATTAAAGTTGGTAAAGAATTGCCATTTTCTCCAGTATTCCTCAAAATCACGGAAAACTACTGGTAGTTTTTATTACTATAAACATGTGCTGTCGATTCATGTAAAGTTAACTATATGTAGGTAAAAAAAAGTAGTGGGAAGAATCTAGCTAAGTCCCTTTAACACTTTTGTGCATTTTCTGAAATGTTGTGATTTAGGTGATAATCATGATTTTGTGTCCATAGAGACCCATCATATTGTGAATTGAGATTGGAAACATGGCACAAAAATCATGCTGCATGTAAAAAAATTATATACAAACCAAAATATCCATAACTGATACCACATTGGTTTAGTAACAAGCTTAAGAATCCAGTTATATTTCCAGCTTTAATTTGCATTTAGCCCAAATTTGATCTAATTACTTACCAAGTTCTATCGTTGTCTTTTATCAAACAGGATACATTTTTCACCATCTATAACCTCCGCTTTGAATGCCAGTACATGGTCAGTGTCGTAGCCGTTTCAGACAGCATGCAAACTAGTCCAGCGGCCACCATCCATTTTTATACGCCACAGTGCACCGATGTTGTTATTATCGGCGATGAACGGCCAGTATGTCCCACACCAGGTAAGGGTCAAATATTACAGATTGTTGTATTAAATGTTCAGAGGTACCCCTCCCCCCAAAAAAAAAAATAATAAGTTGTTTTGGTTGTCCTCCGCCGCCCGCCCCTATTTTTCGAAACTGGAAAAGGGTTTTTACTGTACAAAGGTATACTGCGCTTAATATACAGATTTCCAAAAAAGGGTGTTTTTTTCTTTGAGAATTTTGATCTTTTGAAAATGTTTTTAAAAGTTTTTGTTTTCATTTGTTTACATTTTAATACTGTTTTTAAACTTGTATAAAGAGTATAAAAGTGGAGATTCATACGTAGTGGTAGAAACTAAATTGATGAAGGATTAATCTTCTGCACTACTGTAAATTATGTACCTTCAGAAGTACTTTCGGATGTGCTACATCCGTCGTCAGCTGATGTTGTTGCTGTGAATTTCTCTCTTGGTGATGACGTCAAAAGATGACAATGAGGTCATGAAACTTGAGAATGTTATTTCCCCCCGCCCCCCTTTTGGATCTGGGAAATTTGCTCCAAAAGAGGGGCGGGGCGAAATAATATTCTTAAGTTTCATGACGTCATTGTCATCTTAGACTTACACACTTAAGAAGTCTACTGAATTCTGCAGACTTACCATGTCAAATCAAGCCCTATTCATTCAGTTTTTGAAATGAAGGGCATTATCTCATAGCCTTTACTGAACAGGGTTATTCATGACTCCCATTGATGCTTGCATAAAAGGTACACTGTCGCTCTTAAGTATTTCCGCACAAAACCTTTATTCAGCCATATCTCAAAAGGCGTTTAACTGATTTTCATCATTTTTTGACAGAGATTTCTGTTTACCCTTCAGGTAAATATATACAAATTGATCTCGCACCAACTCTGTTATTGAAGGATTAGATTATAATTTTGATTCATTCAGTAATATGGCTTAATACAAGTTCAGAAATAAATAATTTACACCAAGAATTCACTGTGAGATTTCTTCATAACTATAACCCTACAGACCTTTTCAAAATCCATTTGAAAATCTCTGGAACATTGATCACATGGCCATTTTTTCAACCAATCACGTACAAGTTCATTAGTATACAAAATTTTCCGAAAATTCTCTCGCATTTCAGTGCAATTAAAGTGAAAAATAAATAGAACCAGACCCCATACACTAATTCTGAACAACTTTTGGCTGATGGTCCATGCGCTCAACGACACAAAGAGTGAAATTCCAGTTTGAAATTGGTTGATTAAGCTCAAGATTTCAAGTCACATCAGGGTGATCACACTAAAAGTGACTCGTTAATGCTAACGCTAATTACAAGTTCGAATTCGTATGCAACCAGTTAATGAGAACGCGAACTTAACAATCTGGGGATTGTGTTGAAGAGTCACTTTTTCTGTTGGCAATTGCCGGAAAGTGTAAAATCAGCTTTGGAAATTCTCGGAAAGTCATGTTTTGAAAAGGTCTATACCTCAAGTTTTCCCTTTTTAACCTAACACCATTTCATTTTAACCGTTTCTCAACAGTTCCAGACCTGCCCAGCTTGCCAGTGAATGTAACCTACGAATTCATCTTGTTTGAACAAAACATCACCGCCAGATTTAGATGGAAACCGCCGAGCAGTTCGCTGCATCCAATCACAGGGTATAATATCATCTGGGCCGAGCCGCGTCCAGATCCGCCTGATGTACACGTGTTTGGTCAAAGTTTTCCAATACTGGATTTGGGAACCAGACACTCAAAAAGATTAAATCATGTAAGTTTCTTGACACTATTTTAATGATAAAATGAGTGACAGAAATTGACAGTCTCGTCGGCTATTTCCGTGCATCCTGCTAATAAATGTCGATGCTGAACTTTGGAACTGTTATTTCTCAATCCCCTGTTTCTTGCATGTTTTTGCGAGATCCTTTCCTAAATAGACACTGACTCTCCAGTCATATTATTGGATGATTGATTGAATAGAGTTTTTGGCTATGAAGCATTTTTTATATAGAGCAATGATGAAGAGTCCTTAAATATTTTACTAGACCTCACTTGTCATGATTCACAAGAGGTTTTTGTTGTAGATTTGTTTTTTGCTTATGCTTTAGGGCTCAGCCACATATTAGGCCCCCCCAAAAATTGTTTGTTTGTCCTCGCCCGACCGACCGTCAAAATTTGGCCCGACCGTGTGCTTTAATTTTTTTTTCAACTGTTATTTGAGGATTGTTCATGCAAATAGATATAAAAATTCACCGAGAAAGTCTTCAAATCTTAAAATATGATATGAATTGACATGAACTGTATTTTTCAATGTAGATGACCTCTTAAGAATCGGCAGTATATTGTTCTCGTAAGTTAAGTTTATTTTTTGTTCAATTTTTAATTAAGGTGAGTTTCATGTAAATTTATTACAAAAAAAAAATGCAGACCTACCGACCCTACCTTTTCAGAGGCCGTTATGGACAAACAAACAATATTTTTTTTTGGCCTTACCGTACAGCCCAAAGGCGTACAAATTGAAATACCGTACACTTTTTTGGTAATCGATATACAGGTATGTCAATGACCGGGATAGTGTGTGTCATTTTGACTTATTTTCTCATTTTTCAGCCAATTTTGGCCTTTTTTAGTTAATTTTAATGTTATTTTCCTTGTTTTTTAATGTTTACCGCTTTGTGAAATGACCTCTCACACCCTAATTGTGATGGCTCACCCCGAAAGGGGGACTTTGCAAATGATATCAATTTTCATTTTATCATTTCATTAGTTGCAACATTTTCTAAGCTTTAAAATGACACCTTATTTGTTGAAATTGATCAAGGCGGTCCAATTTTACGATAGAAAATCTGCTGGAAATTCTTATTATTTTCTTTATTTTTTGCATCCTATTTTTATCATTTTCTTGAAAAGTGTTCTGTTGCAAAGTCCCCCTTTTCGGGGTGAGGCATCACAATTATAGTTGATTTCTTACAATGTTATCAACATCATTTCTCATGGTTTTCTTTTTCCAGAATCAATTAACATATAACTTGTCTCCGCTGAAATCTGGGACAAGATATATCGTCCAGTTATGGGCCACATCCAGTATTGGCGGGGGTGCTATGTATACAGAAGATATTAGGACGCCTAAAGTCAAAATTATCCCAGGAATACCTGGTAAGTCGACTGACATCATAAACTTGTTTTTATTACGTTAAAGGGGCTCAGTCCGATTTTGCAAAATTTAGTTTTTATTGTCTTATGAAAGATACATTTTAATGTTGATGTATTGTTATTATATTCAACAAACTGTTTACGATTAGTCATGTAATTTCTAAACCACTCCAAGACAATGCCTCTTAGTCCATAATTAGCTAATTTGTTCAAAAGAATATTGTGATCAAGAGTATCAAATGCCTTGGAGAGGTCTAGGAATACACCTGCAGTCATTTTATTATTATTTGCTGCATTAACAATTTTGTCTACAAGTTTAATTATGGCCATATTAGTTGAATGTTTAGGATGGAAACCAAACTGGTTTTCAAATAATATCTTTAAATGTTTTGTTAGAAATTAAATACACCTATTAAATACTAACCTTTTCTAAAAAAAAATTTCTAATTTCAAGCTGAATTGATCAAACGGTTTTGATTTTATGGACTGTTTTGTATTTCAGAGCTTCCTATACGTTACTGTATAGAATTAATTTATGATTACCATAATAAGACACATTTCGATATGTATCGCCAAAACAGAACATAACTCAGCTGTGGAATTTCACATGGGTTATGAGAAAATATGAGCAATATATTTGTACCAAAAGCTGAAAAAGTTGAGGCAATCGGACCATGCTCCTTTAAAATTTCTGTTTGTGACTGTTACATTTGAAATATTGTTTGCTTTTGAATGATAATTCAGCTGAATTATACAAACGTGGTTGATACTTTATCTAATCAAGAATTTGGTTTTGTAGTCAAAAAGGTGACCCAAAATTTCTGTCTCTTTGTCCTAAACATCCATCTTTTTTCATGTGTTCTTGACCACAAGGTTTATCTGAGTTCGTCATGCGATTGCAAGAAAGTCGTATTTGCAATAGTTGCCTTTTGTCATTAATTTGGATTGCACACTGTAAAATCTCCACAGTCTTGGGTCAGTGGTTCTTGAAATGGTTCTTCAGGTGACGGTGTCACCTGAAGGTGTCACCTGAAGAACCATTTCAAGAACCACTGACATAAGACAGTGAAATTTTGAGAGATTTTTCACATTCTTGTTACAAGTTGAAAAATAAATATAACTTATGCCAGCCCTCGCAGATACGACTTTCTTGCACTCACATGACGATTAATCTTCATTGATCTCCAATGCCTTTAATTGCTTTATCGCTGTATTCCTCAAGGCATATTATATCATTTTCTTTATCAGAGATTAATTTTTTTTTAAACAATCAAGGTTCATATACAGAATCGTCAAGCAGTTTTTGTCTAGATGTCAAAGAATATCAACAAAATCAAGTCAAATCAATTCTATTCACAATATCATACAGAAAAATATCATAACAGTAAAAACACATAAAAGTTAATTCCTTGTCCTAGAAGAATTTTTCATCACATTGTGGCATCACCTGGCTCAAAATTTTGACCTTATACACTTTAAGGTAGACAAGTTAGCTCAAATTAAATGGCGCTCTCGCTTGTGGTGCGGAAGCCAATAGAAACATATAGGAATTTAACATACACTTTTTTCATATTTGAATGACTGATCATCACCAGCATAAAGCATTTGTAAAGTTTTATTCGCATACCTTGAGCCAAATTAATGCCATAGGCAAATATGTGCCTGAGCTTGGCCCATAGAAAATAGGATATTTATTTTTGTTAACAAAATATTAAAAGTAATTCAGCACTTTTTTGACCATATCTCTTCAATAAAACATAATATGGGCACGAAAATTTACAGGGATTATGAGAAAAATTAGCGCTTTCATGTGGTATCAAAATCTCCAATTTGATTTTGTTAGTGAAAGTGATCGGAACACACACCTTTAAAACTCATTTCTTTTAAAAAGGTAGATAATTACACCAAAATTTAGGATGGATTTATGGTAAATTTGCCAAAGGCTATTGAATTTTGAAATGTCAACTTTTAACTTTGTCATTGAAAAGAGGTTATCTTGAAAAAGGAAAAATTATTTGAGGTATTAGTCCAAATTTGTGCAAGGTTAATTCAAAATGAACTAAATTGGATTTTGGTGAGATTTGTTAAGGATGTCTGGAATTAATCTAATTAATTCCAGGTAACTTCAGATGAAAAATGGCTAGATGTCAAATGTTCAAATTGAAAATGGAGAATAAAGGACACATGCTTTGATTTTGCTGAGAATGCATCAGTCATTTTAATAGGAATAATTATAAATGAATAATCTAATAGCTCTATTGATTTCCTTATCAATTAAAGTGAATCGGAAGTATAATTGGCAAAATGTTGTGTTTTATAAGGAACAAAAATTAATATTTTACAAAGAAAAAAACAAGTATCTGATACGAGATCGGAATCGGACGATTTTCAATCTTATTTTTAAATCGACCAATTCTGATTCAGTTTCCAAGTGTATATTACAAAGGACAATAAATTGCTGATATTAACTCAATATAGATGAATCTATTGATCATTTTTCATGTGGTTGTTATAGATAATCCTTAGAGGCAAAAATATGTAATGTTTATAATAAGAATTTTGATGTTGCCAGTTGGTTCTGGTAAGTGTGGTTGGTACTAAAAGATGCAATAAACTTTTTGCACTTTTTGTAGGGTTCGTTGAATCGGTTTTTGAGATCGGCAGAATATAGATTTGTTTACAATTCTGATTCGGATCCAGAGGAGGTTTTCACAATATCCCACGATGCAATGCAACATTGTACAATGTACCGTATTCGTTCCAATAAGCGCCCAGGGCGCTTAACAAAGTCGTTTTGGGTGGGCGCTTATTTTTCTATCGCGCAATTTTTTTTCAACCTGTAGCCTGCCTATTTTAAGTGAACAGTGAGTAGAGATGCAATATACTGTACACAAAATTTGTAAAACTTGCCGTGGGAAAATTGCTCTAGTGTCA
>JXSR01S044079.1:96074-106311 GCA_000969725.1 Ophiothrix spiculata | reverse complement strand
CTCAGTTTCCATGTCTTGTTCTTTGACTGTGTTACTATGCATTTGTTTATTTGAAATATGGGACTTACAACTCCGTTTTATACATTATAACAAAAAAAAATCGACCTACCGACCCTACTGATTTTTTTCATGATAGGGCAAACAAACAATTTTTTTTTCTTGGCCTTAACTCAGTCTCTAATCTAGTTTAGTATATTTGATGATATAAGACATTTTCCCAACAGCAGAAAATGTGTATTTTTTATTTGGTAAAAAAAAACCAAGAATTACTTCACATATGACCAAGCATGATTTGATATCACATACAGACTATATGAGATGATGGAAAAACATTAATTTCTTGGGTTATCTTAAATTTTATCAGGCAAAAAGAAACTTATAGGCCTATATGAGCTTATATGTGACCGTCCACCCAAAACAGCAGTAAATGCCAGCTCTTGTCATTTTCACTTTTTTAATTATTTACAAAGACCATACTTTAAGGATTAAAATGACACCTTAATGAACTTCACACGATTTCCAGAAGTCAAGTTATGGTCTGTGAAAGGTTGTCAGGGAGTAAAACGAAAAACTGAGATAAATGCGTTCAAAGATTTATAAACCCTATATTTTCTGTTGATTGTTTTAAGAATATGCCAATTTATTTCACATTTCCTAGTATTTTCTTGAAATGAAACTTTGCTGGTATTTTGTAGTAAGCACTAGGATTGGGAATCTGTCATAAAATCAATTTAGGAAAATTATGACCTTGACATGTATTTTCACATGTAGCGCAAAATGAAGTTTCTGGCATTTACTGCTCATACAGGCTGGACGGTCACATATGTAGAATATGCTCACTGCATCTCTACATTCAATTTTGGTTTATTCAAAAATAGTGTCATTTCACTGTTTTCGAGTATATATGAACGTGGTTTCACTGGAAAAGAGTGAAATGTCACTCTTTTAGAGTTATACTTCACTCTTTGTTAGAGTTAAAATTGCCACTCTTTTAAAGATTTGTCACTCACACCACTCTTCTTAAAAGAAGAGAGCTAGGTTGTGTGAGGTCTCTGGTTCAAATTGAGTGATTGTCTAAAATTATTTGTAATACTAAGCATTTTTGTACAGAGTCTAGAACCTTACACCATTTGCTACAAGTATTCCTTTTAAATTTTGTTTCACTGAAATTCTTGTCTTGGTTCCTGAATATTTATTATGTTCCATGCCTTCCTCTCACTTTTCTCTTTTGCCATCGAATTTGAATTTGAAAGGAAGGTGCATTATATCACGGATCCTTAAAAGTTTTTAACGATCTGTGATTATATTCTAAATATTCATTGATTATGACTTTCATCTATAAATGCACATATACATTCCTCTTTAGTTAAAGGTGCATTATAGAATCTTCATGAAATTGTTCCATATCCGGTTTAATTTTGCACATACATGATTATTTTGGTTTTTTTCATGATAAATTCTGTTTTTGTTAGGGTTGGATCTACTTGCATCAGGCTTTTGAGATTAACTTTTAGCTTTTGTTCTTATTTTCTGTACCAAGCCTTCCTCCCATTCCACTCTTTGGCTATCGAATTGTGGTCTGGGAGGAAGGGTAGCTTTATTCTTTATCAGTCATTTAAATTATATCTGTCTAAACTGGAGACAAGGACTTGACAGGCCTTTGGCTTATTTCTTGTTCTCCTCCACAATGTTTATACTTAGTAAATATGCAATTGTGTACACACTGTATTTACATGTATGTGGAAATAAATAAATTATGTTATGTTATTCCAGGAAATTTAGCTGAACACGCTATGTAAAGGTTAAAAGAGTTAGGCAGCTTCTGGTATTACAAGTTACCTAACTTGATACTAAACATTCATCATTTTTAAAATAAAGTTTCCCCCTTATGTAACCAACCATTGTCAATATCTTCAGCTTAAAATTAGTAACTGTTTCAAGTTCGCACATATCCAAGGTCTCCCAGAACTGGAGTCACAAGTCTTTGAATATTAATGACGAGTCAGAATTTGTAAAATCGTGAAAACATCCGTAAGGTTTTCATTTTAGGAACATTTCAACTTAAGGTTTTCATTTTAGGAACATTTCAATTAATTGATAACAAAAAAGCTGATATTTTGTAAGATGTTAATGAAAGATAATGAAAATTGTTAATTCCTCAAAATCACAGAAAACTACTGGTAGGGTATGTTACTATAAACATGTTCTATCGATTCATGTAAAAAAGTCTGTAGGTAAAAAAGTAGTGGGAAGAATCTAGGCAAGTCCATTTAACAATTACTCTTTTTTTAAGTGAACTCAAAGTCACTTTTTGGCTGACACATGCACTGTGAGAGGGAGAATGGTCTGTTCTTACTTCAATTTCACAATTCCTCATACAGGCATGAGAGTGCTGTTTCATGATAAAAGCTGAAAAACCTGGAATAGTATGTAATATTGTTAAAAACACCTCAAAATAGGCTGACAATAAAGAAAATTGTAGAATTTCTAACATCAAGAAAGCTGAAATCAGCAAATTTCTAACATCAAAAACTTTGAAATCAGAGAAAAAGCTGAAAAATATCATGCCTGCTCATAGCCAACTGCTTCCTTATCTTAGGTTTTGTATGACACAATGTCTGACCTTTTGAAATTATACAAGGGGCTTTTTCAATGAACTCAGTCAACTTTATGATTACTGATCCAGAAAGGGACTCGGCTGGCGAGGAGACATGATCGTCATCATGACAATGACGTCAGCAAGCCTAAGTCAAGATCAGCTTCCCCTTTTAAATATAGTCACAGACACACAGGTAGTGATAAAAATAGTCATTCCATTTCTAAACATAGCCAATGGAATTTCATTCAGAAGTCAAATTACGTAAGTTGGACGGAAATCCTTGAATTTTTTGTTGAGATATATTTGAATGTACTAAGACCCAATTCGTAGACAACAAATTACTTTAAATCCTGAGTTTTATCTATATTATTTACAAATTCATGATGCTGCTGATAAAATAATCTCATTTATTTTTAAACTAAGAAAATGGGATGATTATGTCACTACTGTAGACGATTTTAAGTTTAAATTTTTCGTAAAATAACTAGAGCTGTAGGCCTAGAATTTATGAAATCCAGATGAAGTTCTTCAATGAGCAAATGGGATCTTATTCAAATAAATCCAGTTGCATAGGTGTACCTTCAAAGACCACACCAGATTTCTTGAGAGAATATTGTACCAACCTCTTGAATCCCAGAATGTAGGACATCCAATTTAGGGAATGAGGGACATCACAATGGCGTGCATAGCAAAATGGCAAATGCGGGACATCTCAGATTTCATGATTTTTTTATTATCAGAATGAGGGATTGTCCCTCAAAATGAGGGACAGTTGATAGAGCTGAATATACTATCGAAGTGTTATGTGTAATCCGATTATCACTGTAGCAACTGGATCACGCTTTGTAGCTTTAATTGAACCATGATCGAAAAGATCAACATACAAAAGTATAGCACATATCGTTGTCAGGGGATGTGCGTGATCCCGTTACTGGAGGAGTTACATAATCACTTCGATACTGAATTCAAACAAAAACGGCAGTGGCAACATGAACAAGTAACATTATTTCAATTTCCATTTCTCAATTTGATTGACCTCAGGCAATCAATTGTGCACTTGTCAAAAAAGGTTCAGGCCCCCGGGTGCTCGGAACTTCAGGGCTTCATTTTTGAAAAATCCTGAAGAGCTATAAATTAGCTGGTAGCTGGGTGATTTCGTAAAATATGTTTCCGTGAATGCTGTGGCATGCGTGACGCACAATTTGAATATCTACTGGGGGTTCATCACAAATCTACAGCAGTATGCTCCTGGATAAGGAGATATGGAGAGTTGTTGCTAGTTAAAAAAATAAATTAGTTATAAGTGCATCAAGCAAGATCGAATGCAAATGTATTTACCTAATTCTTACATGACAGGGAAATAATGGGGCAAACTACACAAGAGCTAGGAATGGATATCGATGTAGATTCCTGGGATGTACATCCATGTACATACAACTGGATATGTTAGTGCGACTTACACACTACGTGTGCGTGTGTGTTGACTTGCGACTTGGTAGTACATGCAAGTATAATACGTAACTGCAAACTCATACGCGCAGTTGAATACGCAGCGTGAATCCACATCAATCACAAATAAAAATTGAAAACTCTTGCCTTCCCAGGTTACAAGTACAAAAACTCATTATAACAAAGTTGCTGGTGACTGAAAAATTACTTGTTTATATCCGAAATTTAATTACATCAGGGATTAAAAACAATAAAAAAAAAAAGAAATTAGTTAAGTGGTACAAGAAACCTA
This sequence comes from Ophiothrix spiculata, assembly GCA_000969725.1. Lineage (NCBI taxonomy): Eukaryota > Metazoa > Echinodermata > Ophiuroidea > Amphilepidida > Ophiotrichidae > Ophiothrix > Ophiothrix spiculata. The sequence goes on along the minus strand of JXSR01S044079.1, from coordinate 101,971 downwards.
ATTATTTACAACATGGTTTTTCTTGAATCAGATTTTGTTAGGGGTGCACCATTAGATTTCCTGGGGGGTTCGGGGTTGATTTTTTTTTTCGCACCCCGTTCGCGAGTGATTTTTTTTTCTTCTGCCTATAGAGGGGAAATTTTTTTCCCAAAAAACTTCCTGTTCCCCCTGGAAATCTATATGGTGCGCCCTTTTAAGAGTTTCTACTGCAGTTTCCACTATGGTGAAGGTTTATTTGTTTTCAAATGCCAAGGTAAAATATAGACTTAATTGTACAATTGCATTCGTATCCAATAATTAATTGCTTTCAAAATCAAGACGTGAAACACATTATTTATGAATATCTTCAATTTATGAAAACACCCTGATCGACATTTTCCAAGCTTTCTGAAAGTTGCTTTTTTGTCTTTTAAAAAAGATGGATGATTCAAATCGTCAGAGATTTTATCAAATAAGAGCAATTTTAGTCAAAAACATATGGCGGCAAGAATTTTCAAATGGTATTTATCACATGGATGTGAATGTGACGGTGGTTTAATAGACAGTACGCATGTATAATTTATCTTCCATCTTCTAATGGCTATAAAAGATAGTAATAAGAATTTCTATCAATGTATCCAGATTTGAGACAAATACCAAGGTTAATTTAAGTCAATAACATGTGACTGAATATTTTTCTTGTGTACGTAGAAAGATGTGAATCTCACATGCCTTGTGATATATGTTGCAATAATTATGTCTCACTTTGAAAGAAGCACTTTGATAAACCAACGAGGACAAAGCCCAAAATTGAAATACCAAATGAGGTTGAGAATAGTCTTTGAATAGTACTGAAAAAGTGAAAACCCACCCTGAAAGAGTAAACTCTCACTCAAAACAAGAGCCCTTTTTCATACATGTTACTTTCAAAATTCCCATTTTCAGATTTTCAGCATCATTATTAAATGCACATGTATGTTTCCAACACATTCTCAATGACATTTCATTGACTTTTTAGTCCAAAATTAGCTTCAGCCTTTTGCAAAATGTGACCTTTGATATTCAAGACAGGATCTGTTTTCATTCATGATACTAAATCATAGATCATGTCAAAAGAAGATATCTTATGTATCCCATCATGCATCTCTTCCTATGGGAAATTTTTGTAAAGGAAGTCATGTGAGTAGTAAGTGGTATAAAACATACCTGATATGCAAGATTACCATTATTTACTTTGATTTATGGGCATTTCATCACTAACTACTCGCATAATTTTCTATACAAACAATCCCATAGGAAGCAATGCATGATGGGATACACATGATATCTTCTCTTGATCATGTCCCTCATGTAAGGACAGATCTACTCAAAATTTATAGTACGTATTTATGGAGAAACACCAATGAATAAATTTTCAAGTATATCTGATTTTTTTATGTTTACACATATCCGTCATGACAATAATAAACAATCTTGAAAAGTGACAAAATTTACTAAAATTTGCCTAAAATTTTAAGTGTATCAGAGATGTCAGTCAGTATCACTAAAAAAATCCTGAAACTTGCAAAACAATCCTGAAAATGACGTACGTAAATTTTGGAAAAAAAGCTGAAAAAAGGGCTGAAAATAAATAAAAATGTGTACATTTGGTTGGAGTTCAAAAATTCCTGAGATCAGGCAAAATCCTGAAAACTAGCATCTCTGCTGTATATACACAAGAAATGTCACCAATGCAGAAAATGACCAAATCATGAAGTGGATGTAAGAGGAGAATTATCTCTTTAGCAATATCATCACATCCCCTGGGGGAGGGGGCGCTCAAGTATAATGTTACAGGCATAGTGTGGCCAGTTTTTCAAAACACAGGTGATTGTTTCTGAAGCCAAAATACCCCTTTTCCCCCCATTCACAACCTAAATTGATAATTATTTACCATTACAGTTTTAACATTAGGGTTTGAAAAAGTATCCTGTTTCTTGAAAATAAGCTAAAATGTGACCCGTCATATCGAAAGGTCTAAAAATGAAAATTGAATTTTTGGTCTCATTTGAAAGATTATATTTTAAGCTTTAAAATGACACATTGCTTTTGGTTAGTTGATGTTCGATTGCAAAGTTACATCCAAATTGGTAAAAGGCATCGGGCTGATTCAGAAAACTATAGTTCTGAGAAAATTTAGTTTAAAGTTTCAGTACTGGTAAAACTTGAATAGAGAAGGATTTTTATATCGGTTTTAAAGCACTTGTCTTACGGTATGTTTTGAATGCTGGAACCTGAAGAATATGATAGAAAACACTTTAAAGGTAACATTTCTGATGAAATTACAAATTCGACCTTGGACGTGATTTTTGACTGTGCTCAGCTTCAATGGCCCGTATCTCGTAATTTACTATGCCGACCTTAAGGTACCTTTCGATATGACGGGTCACAAATAGCTGCTTTTGATACCCTAAACAGTGTCACCTGATTCACCCTTCTATCCTCAAAAACAACCCTAATTCACCTTTTTCTTGGTCATGCTATGCCTGCAGCATTACACTTGAATGAACCCCCCCCCCCCCCCCCCTCCCCGCATCACATCCCACATTATAACATTATATTTCTCAATTGTCACATTGTAACCAACAAACAGATGATGGAGAGTGGGTGGAGTTCAGTAAGGGTGACATACAACAAGTTTTGTGATCATCAGAGGGGTCAACTCTCAACAAAAAAATAACTAAAAAACTTTTAAACAGTTTGTACACTGAGTATGCCTAAATGGCACTAAATCATGTGAGTTTAGAGTAGTTTATTCCCTCTTCCTCCTCCTTTTCAAAAATCCACTTAGCCTACCAGAACAAGGGACAATTATCAGGGATGTAAGTTGGTGAGTGTAAAAATTGCAGAAAATTTACCAAATTTGCTATTAGCATAAATACTGTATTTTGTTTTACAGAAAGTAAAAAAAAATGCAGAAAACTCATATCCCTGAATTATTAATTTTAATGTGCCAGGGGACACAAAAAATAAATGGTAATGTTTCTATTAATAAATTATTAAATACACAAAATCAAACCTGCTTTTCAGCTTGTATTCAACATTTTTATAATATATTCATTAATTAATAAATTTTAAAGGGGCATTGGACAAAATTTTGAAATTCTGTTTATAGATGATTTACACATCCTATGTTAGAAAATAACAGTCAATACCAGTTATCGCGAAATTTTGGATCAAAACCTTCTAAAAAGTCAAAAATTTGAATTTTATTTTATTTGTTGATTTTGGGTATGAGGCTAATCTTTAAACGTATTTATTGATGCTATACAGTGAGAAAGAGCCAAAGATTTGATTGTAAAACATTCCTTTCACATCATAGATTGCAGAAAATTCAAAAGAAATTTGGAATTTTCATAAAATCTCCTGAAAGGACCAATTCTAGAAATTCGACTGTAGAGGGCAGTATTTATCTTTGTCGACAACGATAATTAAAAATAAGAGAATATCTAATATTTTGATATATAGGGTTTGAATTTGACAATGAAACTTTGCATGCTGTCATTATTATCACTAACACTTCAAATGGTGCAAAAATCTCAAAATGTTTGGGGAAAAGTTTGGGGATGAGGCTGAACTTGTCCAATGCCCCTTTAAGATAATGTTTTTAATATATTTAACATATGGCAATTCTTCTTTAAATCAACAAGCACACATTGGAAAATATAGGAAAATAGAAACACTGTTGGCAACTGAGTAAGAGGGGAATTTTGGTGGAAAATCATCTTTTTAAGAAAAATTATCAAGTTTTGCTTGTTTGTATTGATTCTATCACGTCTTTCGCATATTGAAAGCTTTTCATGAGCTTTCACATCCATGTGGAATCGTGATTAATACCTTTAAGTTAAGTATTTTGAAAATGTTAACACATTAATTAAATCTGTCTAACTCCTAACATTTAATTTAGTATCAAATTTTATATCCTGTCTCCGAATAGATCTCTTTAAATTCAATACATTATGAATGTAATTATATATATTATCACACAAGTTTAGCAGATATTAATTGCAGATTAGGATTAAAAATTCTACCAAAACTGAAGAATCCAGAGCCTAATCTGGGCAATCTACAGCACAGGGTTCTCAACTATTTCTTACATTGCGCCACATAAATAAGAAAATTCTGTGTATTTCGAATCTATTTATTTGTTTTTTGAAAGGGTCAAAGCGCCAATCGGTACTTGCTAAATATTGTGTGTGCACCACTGGTTGAGAAGCACTGATCTATACTCTATAAGCCTTTTAAGCATGCAACAAGCAATCAGACTCTGTTACAAGATCCAAAGAATATCTCTTATATTCGATAACATTGTGAAGTGGTGTTTTTGTATTGTGTAAGAGACTAGCAATGATTGATTAAGACCAAATCACTGCATATTAATACATTTGGTACATGAATCTTTCATGACTTTAGTATTATTTTTGGTTAATTTTGTTGCTACTACATGGAGAAATCTTGAATATAAGTTCATTTGAATATTCAACATGATTGGGTAAGCTGTTATGATTCGAAAGTGCACATTAATTTATTTACGCGTATGGTCATATTGGTTTATACGTGTTAATCAGCGGCTTGTTGCATACTTCAAGATTAATAAAGTATAGAGTACAAAACGACTCATTATAAGATACACTCATGCTCAAAAGTATTTCCGCATTTATTAAAAACATTCAGAAACCTTTATTTTTATCATAAACGGCCTAAGATCATCAAAGATTCATACTAGTATGGGCAACTTATCATTCAATATAAATAAATTAATGTTTGTTTTAATATTTAATCTTCCATCATTGCCATAGAAATGGTTTGATTTAATGGGCCATATACAAATTCACCGCAAGTACAAATCTCATTATATAACTTATCAATTTTTCATAACCTCATTATTACCTTGTAACTGGATAGAATATTTTCAAGTTGTAAGTTTTAAAACAAATTTGCAGAAATGTATATAAACTTGATTTTTTTATGTGCAGATGAAAGTAGTAATGTGCATTAACACGCCATATTTTTCAAATGCAATGAATGCAATTCCGGATTAGCTAGTTCGATAATTATACAATATAGTCTCTGTCCGCAAAATATGATGAAAATTGGATAAACGAAACGCCTTTTAAGATATGGCTGAATAAAGGTTTTGTGCGTAAATACTTGAGCGGGATTGTATTACAATTATTATTATTACAAAACATTTATAAAGCGCTCTACAAAGAATGCAGCACTGAAAACATATAGGGGCCTACATGAAAATACATCTAGACCATCGACCAGAAGTCAGTTTGTTGCAGATGTGCATACAGCGCCATGACTGGGAAAAATTGGGATTGTATTATTATTATTATTACATAAAGGTTTTGTGCGTAAATACTTTTGAGCGGGATTGTATTACAATTATTATTATTACAAAACATTTATACAAATTGGACATGTAACCTTTTACAGCCATGACTGGGAAAAATTGGACATGTATCGTTTCAGCCATGACTGGGAAAAATTGGACATGTAACGTTTTACATGGCTGTTGATTTTAAGGTATTGGCCTATAAAGGGCAAGGTGAAATGATTTTAATAAATCATAATTGTACATTTTCATAAATACATAAGATTGGACCTATAATGGCACACTTATTTACATTTTGAAAACTTCCAAGAAAGTAAGGGTGAATTTAATTCGGTGTCAAGTTTCATAGACCCTGGGAAAAATATTACCATGTTTATAAACTTCTGAACAAGCGAAATCAAATTGATAACTTTATTGCACAGCTATCCCAGCTCAGGAAGTACTACTCTATTGTTGTGACATACAACACCTCAATAGGCATGACCCTCACCAAAATAGCATTCCAAGCTTCACTGGACGTTACCATGGCAACATTTAC